>JAHBCN010002964.1:0-47500 GCA_019359885.1 Listronotus oregonensis
TTCAGAAAGCAAATAATCAAAAAATATATATATATATATATATATATATATATATATATATATATATATATATATATATATATATATATATATATATATATATATATATATATATATATATATATATATAAAAAAAAATAAAACATTAATAAACATTATAAATTAAATGTTTAAGTTTTATTTTTTAAAACCTTATGCGTACTAACCAAAACTAACCTTTATTTTTACTCTTTTTCTCGGATAATTAGGAATAAAATTCATTTTCACAATTTTAGTAGTAATGATAGCATAATATTAATTTATAATTTCATTTAAATTTTTTGCCTATTTACTTTGTATTAAAACCACCTTTAAAAGTTTTTCTTTTATTTATACTTTATGCTGCACTCCACCTGTATATTTAAAATTTTTATAAAATAAATTTATTTTAATAGCTTTCGCAACATCAATGATATAGTGAAGCTTTATAGAAAATAAAAAATAATTTAATGTTTCAACAAGATATTTGCCTAATTAGTTTGCATTAACATAGGAATTAAATTCTCTTTAATTTTTTTTTTACAACATAACTTTTTCAACTTGTATTTCTTTACTTCTTTTGATTGGGTTCATTCCAACATATCTAGAATAAATGAGTATGATGTTTTATAACACTGTCATTATAAAATTTAAACCATAAAGACTAAAAGATAAAAATAAAATATTGCTGTATTGTCTTGTCATCGCAATAAATTATATAATCAACCACATCAAATAATACTTAGAGGGTATTTTCTGTTTGATGTGTCGTACAATACTTTGTAATCAAGAAATTAATAATTAAGCTATCATTGGTAAAGTAGTTTGTTATTTTTGAACTTACAATGAAATATTCATAACTATATAATTTTTTATAAATATAGAAATGATCACCTGTTCCGCACCCAACCGCTGTGTTCACACATCGTCGTTGTGGTTGGGCCCAGAATCTTTTAACATGCGCTAGAATTGCTGGTTATCGGCCTTGTTGCCACCGTATGGAACGGGATCCGGTAAGAAAACACAAGGCTTTAACTCAAGGTGTTAGCATACCGTGCTGATGATGAATGACATCCTGTGCCTTAAACAGGTGTCCCCAACGGTGCCTCTGAGATACAGGGCGACCTCTCAGAGTATCTAGCCTTACTGCGGTAATGGGGGCTCTGCAGTGGTGGACTATTACTTCCCTAGCTCCAAACAGAAAGCGGACAGAACCGCTTTTATAGGAAAAAGTGACATAGGTCTGACCGAAACGGATAAATCCGTTTCGGAGGTCCACTCAAGGTCACAAGAACGGTGCGCCGACCGAAACGGGTGAATCCGTTTCGTAAACCGGCGCCGCAGGGGAAGGGCTAATCCAACAGACAACAATATTCAACAAACAGGTGCTTAGGAAGGGTTTCCCCCAGAACCGCCTTTATAGGAAAAAGGTTCCCTGGTTTAAACAGAAAGCGGATAGGACCGTTTTCATAGGATAAGGCCGGAGATGCGGCATCAGAAAGAACATCTGGTTCATTTAACAAGGTCCTGGATACCCCGTCACAAGACCGGGAGAGGAGGGCATGATGGATCTAATCGTCTGCTCGTCATACTCTCCAACAGACAGGGACACCCGGACACATCAGAAACATTGTGCTCGTGTCCGGAGGACACGAGTAAGAGGAGATGTAAGAACTCTCTTTCATTCTGGTATCGGATTCATTAGAAGTCCGATTCTACTGGGAGAAATATAAAAAGGTGTGAGCCACAATAGACCGAGCGGTCGCAGTGGAGGGCGTAAAAAGTCCATTCGCTTTAAATCTACCTAACTACCTACCTGTTCCGCATTTAAGAAACAATACACAATTATTTAGTACTAAGTTTGTACTTAGTACATAGTTATATTGAATAGTGTTGGCTGTTACTTAGTAAAAAATTTAAAATTCAAATGTATAAAAACAATCAAACGTGTTAATTTTATATCAAACGTAAAATATGACAACTTACTGTTTTATCAACACTGCGACTTCCTCAGATATTATAAAACTAGTTAGTACCGAAATACTACGTGATCAAAAACTAAGGTGGATATTTCATTTAAACTTCCACGCATGCCGATTCGGGCAAATTGTTTTATTTTTTAGTCTACCACTGCTAGTAACATCTGGTAAAAATTTAACGTTTCTAATAACAGTAGTATTTAGTTTACGATTGGTTTTGTGAACAAAGAAACGTTGATTTGGCGATTTTTACAATGTCCGATTTTGTTGAGCAACGAAGTGCGATTAAATTTTATTTGCGGAATACAATTTCTTGGGCCGAAACGTTCAGAATCCTACAAAAGGCATTCGACGAATATTGTCGAAAAAAAATGTATAAATGGTATAAGGGCTTTAAAGAGGGCCAACAACATGTTGCTGATTTGAAACGCTCTGGACGTCCTTGAACATCAATTGACCAGCTACACATCAAGAAAATGAAGAAGACTTTAGGGCTTGAAAATCGACGATTATCTATGAGAGAACGACGCAGAGAAGTCTGTACAGAGATGCTTGCCAACTACCAGGACGTTATAAAATGCATTATAACTAATGATAAGACTTGGCTCTATGCATACGACCCGGAAACAACCAACCAATCAAGTGAATACCGTGCAAAAAATGAACGACGGGCACGAAAATCAATACTAAGTCGTTTAAAAATCAAGGTCATGATGATTATTTTCTTCGATTATCGTGGTGTAGTGTATTATGAATTCCTTCCACCCGGACAAACAGTCAATATGGAGTATAATTTGAAGGTTATGCGTGAGGCTATTTGGAAGAAACGGCCGAAATCGTGAAGAGACAACTTTTGATTTTTGCATCACGATAATGCACCATCTCACACAGCCTTGGTTATTCGAGACTTTTTGGTCTACAATTTTACTCATATCGTTGCACAGCCGTCGATTTGCCTGACTTAGCTCCGTGTGACTTCTGGCTGCTCCCAAAACTCAGAAGACCACTTCGAGGACACCGTTTTGAGTCGATTGAAGAGATTTAACGTGAAGCGCTACGTGTATTGAAGGTTATACCTGAAGACGACTATTTGGCATGTGTGGAGGAAATAAAAGAAGCGTTGGCACAAGAGTATTTGATCGGAAGAGAACGAAATAGATTTGGAAGAATAAATAAAGATTTTTCATCGTATAACAAAATTCACCTTAGTTTTTAAACACCGTAGTTAAGACGCTTTTACAATACTCTAATAAAGATTTAATAGTGGGGAGTTCCGCAAGAACAGTTGATTGTTTAGCAATAAATAGTTGTTTTTTAATTTATTAATTTCCATACATCCGAGTAAATTCAGTTTTTGGTACTAATTTTCTAAGTGTAATATTTTAAAATTGGAATTAAATTAATGTTTATTATCTGATAGATGCTAAGTGCAATTCGAATATTTATGCTTTTTATTGAAGCAAGTCATGTGTTTTTTTTCTTATTTTAAAATTCCTGCCAGTTTATTCCAAGTAAACTTTATCGCATGTGCCGCAGTTTTGGTCTTTGTCTTATTATTGATAAAGTTTTTAAAACTATTATTTGTTTTAAAACTATATTTATGTTTTTGCTTTTGAAAAATGTTTCAAAGTTCGTAGTAATATTGCAATTATGTGTTAATTTGCAGAAATTACAGTTTTCCAAGGGTTTACCGCAGTGTTGATAAAACATTTGTCATATTTTACTTTTAATATAAAATTAATGAAAATTTAACGTATTTGTTTTTTACATATTTAGTACATAGTTGCACGTGCAATTTGTTATTCTGTCATACCATGTAATTTTTGGGATTATAACAAATTAGTTATGTTGTTTGTTTGTAGTATACAAAATGGTTAAAGAATTCCAAAGATATTCAAAAATGATCTCCATTCTTACAAAATTATATTTATCTCGCCAATGATTTGCGGATTACCAAAAAAGACTAGTACATAATATGATTAAATTCTGCACTGTAAAATGAAGTTAAGCATATAATTCATTATCTTCAGTCAAAAACTACTTAAATTTTCAAAGTAATTTATATTGTTGTCAGTTGCGGAAATGATTTTACTAGACAAATGGAAAAAAAATCAAATTATAGTTGCAAGGCCTCAATTAGCTTTTAAAATATGGATATATAGTTATACGTTTATTTTAATAATTAATATCAGATTTGTTTTCTATTTTTGTTCATTTTTTATTATCGGTAAAAATTAAGTTAACAATTAAATATATAATTTTATTTATTCGAAGATTAAAGAAATATTAACTTTTAATTTACAGACTTTTTAGTTTTAAAAAGAAAAAGAAATGAATTAAAACATGTAAGTTGTATAATTATATTTGCTAATTACTACATTATATAAAATCTATATTGTATAAAACATTAGAGAATATATGTTACTTATTTCAGTAGGGTGTTAATATAATGGGTTTTGTTAGTTTTGCCACCCTTTGTGTTTCCTTTGTAAATTTTACCTGACCGGGCGGGTCTACCCCTGGGTTGTGTATGGTGTTTAAATTAATTCGCCCCTAATCGGGAAGAAAGTACGTCCTTTTTGTTTTTCTTTAACGACCCCTTGTTACTTAATAGCTTAAAATTTAAGGCAGATTTTTGCTTACCTTTTCAGGTGAAAATATTTGAACAGCGACACATATTAGTATTGCTTCAGCCGTGCACTGTCCCAAGATACAAAAACCTTAATACTGATTTTTTTTTTTAATCTTGGGACGGTCCACGAAGGCTAATGCCTAATACAACGTACCGTGGGTGTCTTCAGTGGGGTAGAGGGAGTTTGTTCACACGGGACTTAAATTTTTTTGAGATTGGGGGAGAAGGAAAACTTCTGCAGGCAGCAGGTTCCATAGTCTTGACACTCTAGGAATAAAGGAACGGAAAGCGGGAAGTTCGGGGCCTCCTAACTGAACTGTAAAAGGATGCATAAAAGTTGCACTACGTGTTGCTCTGTTGGGAGCTGCCAGAGAAGGAATAATACTGGCCAATTCCTCTGAGCAGAAGCCTGAAAATACCTATAGAAGAGCGACAGATCCCCTACAGCTCGACGATGGGCAAGAAGAGGAAGGCTTTCTGTGAGCGTTGGATCATTAATAAGACGAACAGCTCTTTTTGAATGGAGTCCAGAATGCTAAGTGTTGTAGGGGGACGCCATTCCCCAGACATGAGAACAATATTCCAAAGAGGGTCTGATTTGGGTACATACAGAGGTACAGATTGGAAGAAGAAAATTTTTTGGCTGAAAGAGAAATCCAATCTTTTTGAAGCGCCGAAGCTATGGATGTTGTGTTTTGCCAGTTAGGTTATTTCAAAAGTAACGCCACTAGATTAAAGACTTTGCCAAACTTGGCCGCTCATATGTAAGGGATGGACTTCGCAGACTTTTTTTCGCGACAGGAACATGACTGTGTTTTTAAGGCAAAACTAACACGATTTTTGGCCCCAATCCAAGATAAGTTTGAGGTCTTGTGAAAGAGATATCTGCATTGACCGGCTTGTTTTCAAAATCAGAATTACACGGTTTAAGAAATTAAAAAGGAGGGTATATCGTCAGCCAAAATATGATTGGGATTGATTGTGAAAGAGAGAAGATCGTTAATGTGTAGAAGAAACAGCGGGGTGCCAGCACACCCTGGGGCACCCCAGCATTAATTTGGTAGAAGCTGGAGGAATGACCACTACACTAACTGATATACGTCGATTAGGGAAACTGGAAGCCAAGAGCAAAGCTTAGGGGGGAAGACCGTAAGAAGGAAGTTTGTTAAGAAGCCCATCACCAGACCTGATCAAAAGCTTTGGATATGTCAAGAGCAACGATCGGGATTCACCAAGAGAAGGGATTGTTCCAGTTGTGTGAGACAAAGGAAAGAAGATCAGCGGGATCACGTGAGGAATCTATTGTCTATCATGTAAGATCTTATGCCAGAATTTAAGATTTGGGAATTAATGAATTTTTCCATTACTTTGCAAACAACTGAAAGAAGAGATATAGGTCTATAGTTAGAAGGGAGACTTTTGGATCCTTTTTTGGGGACAGGTTGCACACGTGCAGCTTTCCAACTCTCGGAGGAAGGGAAAATGCCCGTGTCGTAAGAGATTCGAAAGAGGCGAGTTAAGATGGGTGCAAGCTCGGGAGCAGATTTTTTTAAGACGATTGCTGGTATGTCATCCAGCCCAGACGATTTTTTAGTATTAAGAGAAGAAAGAATACGCTTGATCTGTTTGACTTTAAAAATTATATGGACAATTTATGAGAAACAGGGGAAAACTGTTGGAAGGGGAAGATTAGTAGGAGGATCAAGCGTAGAACTGGCGCAAATTGTTTGGCAAATAGTTCGGCTTTTCCTTTGGAGGTAGAGACAATTCCATCTTCAGAGATTAGGGTGGAAAAAATTTGTGCAAAAGTTCTGACTAATATTTTTGGCAAAGGACCAAAAGCTTTACTGCCATTTGAGCAAGAGAGACTTTATCTTTTATTCGATTGTTAAAACGGTCTTTTGCTTCTGAGATGGTCTGATTATACCGATTTCTTGCTTCGATGCTAGCCTGTCGATTTTCGGGACTGGGATTTTGAAGAAACTTTTTGTGGGCTTGAAGTTTTAAAAGTCTGGCTTTGTCACAGGATTTAGAAAACCACTGTTTGTGATTTGAAGTTATGGGGTTCTTTTTAGTGTGGGGAATATAGGTCTCAATACCTAGTTGAATTGTTTTGGTAATTTGTTTACATATTTCTGAAGGATTGTGAGTAGAAAAGCAGGTAGGATTCAAGGGTAGCTGGCAAAGAAATCTCTTAGACCATCCCAGTCGGCCGAATTAGTGCCAGACGGTTCGTGGCGACATGATTTCAGTTGCCTCAAAATGAGTGGAGATGATACGGTGACCAAACCATGGTCGAGCGACCAAGGGGAGCAGTTACTGATCTGATAGAGTTCGGGGTGAAGAAGAAGAGATCTAGGGGTTAGAATTATGGGTGGGAACCCTAGGAAAGTAGGTAGGTTCCATAATTAGATTGGTGAGCGAGCTGCTGATTGCGAAATTTTCTGCTGCTCTGCCTTGATCAGTTTTTGTGGAGCCTAGCCAATCCTTATTATGAACATTAAAATCCCGAGGACGATTACTTCGGCCAATGGAAACTGGGAAATAATATTGTCGATCTTTATTGAAAGGAAATCAAAGAACTCGTTGTAGGAATTTCAGACGGGGAACGGTATATACAGCAGATGAATTTAGTAGAAGATCTGAAAGTAAGTTTAAGCCAAAGAATATCAGGCCTAGGTTAGAAACCCTAACACAAGCCAGGTCGTTGTGTACTTAAGCACAAACGCCGCCATGGGGTCGAAAAGGTGAAATGAGTTCGTAACCTGGGAAAAGGAGGTGGTTGGTTGCTGTTTTGGGACTTATTTGTTCGGTAAGAAATAGTATGTGGGGTTTGGAGGATTGAAGATAAGGGTGAACAGAGTTCACGTTGAGTTAAGCCCACATATATTTGTAAAACGATATCAGACTTTCGATGGTGGCCCCCAAATGTACCCCTCGCCTGGAGAACCGAATGGAGGCGTATTTTACCTCCGGATAACTTTACGTTCGGGTGTGCCATCATCATTATTTCAAAATTTTGGTAGAGTGGAAAAAAAAGAGAAAGGAAAAGAAAAAGAAAGAAGAGGAAGAAGGAAAACTAAAAGAGAAAGAAGAAGGAGGAAGAAGGAAAACTGACTCACCGCCCAGAACTCGAAACGTACTAAGACTTCACGAGTCCTTTAAAGGGCAAGTGGGGTGGTACCGCCTCAGGCGAGGAAAGCTCCTCTACCACCTGCTTATGTGATTATATAAACATTTTAAGAGTTTATTAATGTTGCAAGAGTATATTTTTACAGCAATTCTAAGTACCCTACAAGAGGAAAATGGGCACCTTTTTATAAAGCTAAAACCATTTATTACATTCCTTATAATTACTCTGCAAATTTAACCAAACCATAAAAAATATCTTAGCAGACAGGGGTAGACCCACCTACCCCTGTTTTGTATGGTATTTAAATAAATTCGTCCCCAATCGGAATGAAAGTACGTCTTTTTTGTCTTTCTTTAACTATCCCCTAATTACTTAATCGCTTAAAATTTTAAGCAGATTTTTGCTTACCTTTTCCGGTGAAAAATATTATAACACCGACACCCACGGTACGTTAGTACATAGGCCTCAGACTTTGTGGAGTGTCCCAAGATACAAAAAAACATTAATACTGATAATGTGATTATATAAACATTTTAAGGGTTTATTAATATTGCAAGAGTATATTTTTTCAGCAATTCTAAGTGCCCTACAAGAGGAAAATGGGAACTTTTTATAAAGCTAAAACCATTTATTACATTTCTAATAATTACTCTGCAAATTTAACAAAGCAATAAAAAATATCTTAGCAGACATCTTTATCACCTTTATAACGATTATAAGAGCTTTTGGCTCTGCCAAATTGCGTACTTTTATTCTTGCTGGGGGGTACCTTTAACCAGAACTATTATTATTTCCTCGAGGAGTTTTTTCACTTGCATATAATAAATTATTATTTACAAAAATAGACTTCTTAAATTTGACATTTATAAGAATAACTACTGGATGTATTATTATTTAGACAAATTCAAAACCAATATTTTTTAGAAAGTGTAATTTGTCTTGTTATAAATTTTAAGATAATGACGATCAGTTGATCAGACAGAATATTTTACGATGCGATGGAGATTTCGTAATTGATTGACTAGGCAAGCAAATTCGACTGCCAAGTGAAATCTACCCTGACCAATATATAAGAGTTTATCAAAAAATTTTAACACGTTCACGAAAAAAATTAAAAATATTCAATTTAAATAAATATTTGCTCAAAAGTATATACACTGCAACGCAAAATTAAGGGATATCGTTTTTTTAACAGTGATTTTAAAGTTAAATAATTTGGAAACTTAAAAACCATTTTTAATTTTTTCTTTTTAGATAAAAGGAACATTAATCTATTTTAAAATTATTTATGGGGAAGCATTTTATTACCACGCAGTTTAATTGTACAGGATGAAAAATAGGGGTATGTCTCACAGGAGGTTTTTTATTTCACCTATGGGAAATGGGTGATACCAGTCAAACTGTAGTTTTTCCCTAGTGAACAAGGCCAGTGGTTTATCTACTAGATAGTTTTTGACATTTGTTTTTTACTTTAATAGTTTCGAAAATAAGCAGTTTTTTCCTATGCGATGTACATTTTTACTTTAAATATCATGGGGGTTTACCAGTTTAGCCACAAAGTAATTATCATGGCTACTTTACATGCTGATGGCAGTTTCACCCTGGGATACATTAAAACGGATCGCAACTTCACTCTGACGTATACGAGCATCATCATACCCAGAGCTCTACTTACTTCTTCTGGGCTCAAATGACTTTCAGGCATTTTTAGTGATTATTTCCTTCCTATTAATTTGACCAATCGCTATCAAGAATTGGTATGTCAAATATAAATTTTAAGTGGAAAAATTACTTAACAACTGTCAACTTAGCTGTCAGCATTTTTTTCCGGAAAAAAAATCGAAAAAATTTCATGTAAGTTTAACAAGTTGCCTTGTAAAAACAAACTTGAGGTTTCTCTGCTGTGTTGCTATGTACCGTTACTAACAACAAAGATCACAAACGACGCTTACGAATTTATTAATTGCCCAACTGAAACTCAAAATAAACCCGGTTTGGAAATGTTTCCAAAAGTAAAATTAATGCGGTTGTTGACAATAGTGTTCCACTAAATACTCAGAAAACCCACACATCGATCTGGAAGCAATTTATAGAATTTTGCCAAGCAAAAAATTACCAATTACTCCAGACAACAACTACAGGCGAGCTAAATTTAATCCTCGAGCACTGGGCATGGAACATGCGTAAAGCTAATGGGGAAGACTACAAAGAACTGTGTGTAAAAGTAATGTGGAATATTGTTGCCAAAAAACTGCAGAAAAAATATTTTCAAGAATTTAATATCGTGTTCGACCCATTCCATGACATTACCTTTAAGCCCGCTAGAGACTCCAAATGCGAAAAGGAGAAGTCTCCAGAAACATGAAGAAAAAAGGAAAACAAGTTCAGCTTCTTTAAATATGGACGACTACTACAAGATGGTGTCCTTATGGGATGAGACAACCCCAACCGGGTAGCAGCGTAAATTTTACTTTATTGCAGCAGTTGAGCTTGCTTGGAGGGGCGGAGAACCGGCTGTTACTTAACAGAACATTTTAAAGAAGAAATTGATAATTATAGAATCAAAACAGGTGAGATATTGCTTTTTAATTTTGCAACAAAATCTGTAAATGTTTATTGTAACTTGACAGAAAAAACGCTTATATCAAAACAAAAAATTAAAAATACTTTTTTCTTGGCTTAAAATCTGTTTTCGCAATTTTTTAATGTCTTTTTTGCAATACCTTGTATAAATCACGTTTTGCCATTTTTTTAGCATCCAAAATTTGCTAGCTGTACTATTTTTGTAAAAAAAACAAAATTCAAAAACGATATATAACTACTAAAATTCCTTTTGCTTTTCCAAAAAATTTAATAGTTACATACATCTACTTTAAAAAACACACTACAAAATATATTTTGACATTTAAGTCAAATTATGTATCCCTTGTGTCAGGAAGGATCGAGTATAAACAGGGCTTTTAACAAAATTGCACAAGGCGGTGCAAAAAATCTGTGCTATAGCAAGTGGCGGGTTCCTAATTCAAAAAACCCTGAGTTTTGTCCGGTAAGTTCGTACAAATCCCTGTTAAACAAACGAACGTCTAAAATAACAACAAATAGATTGTTTTTGACACCAAATTCAGCATGACAATCCAATTGTAGCACTGGATGGTTTAAAAACATTCCTGTTGGAAGAAATGAACTGTCAAAATGGACAAAAGACCGTCCAAAAAATAGGTATGAACACGACAGAAGTTAAAATATCTAACCATTTCTATGGGGCAACTGCTGTTACTAATCTGGCAAAGGCCGGTGTAGGCGAGCAGCAACTCCCTCAAATTCACAGGGCATTCAAAGCTGCGTCTATCCAACCGTATCTACAAATGAACAGTCAACATCATTTAAATATCATCACTGCCTTAAACACCGTCCAAAATAATGTACCATCTACAAGCTTCGAAGCTCCCCCTTAAAAGACAGAAAATAGACACTTCTTTTTTGCCAACACCATCAATCGTTTGGCCCCTACAGCAACATAGAGAATAGTGCTACTACCAAAAAAAATTAAAAACAATTTAACCGATATGGCTTACAATACTCCTGTAACCTACAATAATTCTAATTTTTATATTAATTGTAATTTAAAATGAGTTTAAAAACGTAATTACCTTTTTCCAGCTTTAAGGTTATATTGTTTTTTTTTAATTATTGGGCTTATTGTTTTACTAAAAAAAAAATTTTATTAAAATAAAATGTTTATTTAACTCAAGAAATAATTTTTAAATATCCCCCTCATCTAATTTTTTTCCCCGGGGAAAAAATTGAACCCCCTTTCTAAACCCCTTTTAACAAATAGCATTCGGGGAAATGGAAAAATCCTCGTCTTCGACTCGGGTTTTTTTAAAAAACTCCCGCTCATACTATTTGTTATAACAAATTTTTTAGAAAAACCCCTTTTTCCGATTTTTTCCGGAAAAAAAAAAAGCACTAGGGAATTTCCCCCAAAAAAAATTTGTATAAAGGTAGCGATCTTATTTTAATTTTAAATGACAAACTGTCATCAGTATGTAAAGTAACCGTGGGGGAAACACTTTGTGGCTAAACTGGTCAACAACAAGGTATTTAAAATAAAAACGGACATCTCAGAGGAAAAAATTGCATAATTTCGAAACTATCAAAGTTAGAAATAAATTTAAAAAACTTTCTAGTAGATAAACCATTGGCTTTGCACACTAGGGAAAAAAAGATGTTTGACTGCTGTCACCTATTTTCCATGGGGCGAAAAAAAAAAACCCCGTATGAAACATACTTCTTTTTTACCCTGTACAATTAAAGTAGTTGTAATAAAATGATACCCCATAAATAATTTAAAAATAAATTGATGTACCTTTGTTTAAAAAAAAAGTAAATAAAAATGGTGTGTTAGTTTCCAAACTATTTAACTTTAAAATCACTGTTAAAAAAAACGATATCCCTTAATTTTGCGTTGCAGTGTATTTCGGCATTCATAATTTTAACTGTGTTTGATAATAGCTAAATTATTTTCTTCTTGTTTAGTGAGAAAGTAGGGTTATGTTGCTCTACACCGCTTTAAAAAAAAATCGGCTGATTAAATTGAGATGGACACATGACATTTGAGCGTTTAGGCTTTAGTATAAAAACGAATAATTTTGCTTTAAGGACAATCATTGGAAATGCCGTTAACCCTGTGGGCTTTATTTTAAATTATGATTCGAGAAATACTAATCCAACCTCAGAATTTGGAGCAGAACTAAAAATCTACATCAAAAAGACTAATGTTTTTGTTAATTTTCTTCAAACCTCCGTTTATACAGATACACAGAGCTAAAATTGGTATAAGAGCGTATGCTGCATCAAGTTTATGTCTTGGAATCGTATTTCATAAAGCCAATATTAATTTGTTGTATAAAAGCTCTTTATACATATACGGTTATTCACTATAAACCGAAAACTGTTTAAGCACCTTTTGCCCGTATAACTTCTTTCATAAATGAATAATCTTTCAGAATCACATGAAAATTCAATAAATTAGTTTTATGATTTATGCCTGGGAATATTATTAACACATAAGTTTGTAGTATTTTGCTTCCGATGACTAATCGTCTGGTGTAAAGCAATAATAAAACCAGTCTTAAACATCTAAAGGGGTTTTATAAAACATTTTAATCTTAAGAAGAACGAATTGTAGGGTAAATATGCTGGTTGTGGAAAGCATATTCATCCATTCCGTTTTAAAGCTGTATGAAAAAGTGCTGGCTGTCACTGTTTCCATTACGTTCATATTACCAAAAGATACTATATCTGTCCTCAACCATAGTCTTGATGCTGCTTTCTACTTAGGGCGAAATAAGATACTTATTAGACCATCTGGCAGTTATGTAGTTGTTTTTTAGTCTTTATAATTTTACTTTTTGAGTTCCATTTTAGGTGTTGTTTGCTTTTTCCCAAATCTAGGTAAACAAAACTCTTATAAGGTAGACCCTATTAACTTAGGCAAAAAACCTAACAAATATTTAATTCAATAAATTGGTTAAATTGAAAAACATCGGTAATCCTAAACGGACATTTTAAATAGCAAATACAATTACAAATTGTATTTTCTGTTTTTACATTCTACTTAAAAAAAGTAATAAAATTAAGATTTACGCAAATTTTTTCAATTGGAAAGTAATAAATAGATTAAAAAAATATGATTTTTCTAGTTCCGTCAGCCTATGTTCCATTAGCGCTCTAGCTCAAAAATAACATTTCTAGGAAAGATACATTTCTTCACACAGTTTATGCTTTTTCCAAACTCAAATCTAAATAATTAATTATTCTACATTCTGTGTACACCCTTGATGGAACTAACTTTTAACTTTAAAGCTATAACTCTCAAGTGGCTAACCAAGAAGGGTTAATTTTTTTTTGCAAATTAAGTGTGTATATATAAATTTTTAAACTTGATTTGACAATACATTTACAGGTTGATCACCTTTAGAAAATTAAAGTGTTTATTTTTCTGTATTATTGTACCATAAGACAGTCCGCTAAGGCTTACAGCCCAAGTACTAACATACCCAGTGTGTCTAAAATGAAGTAAGTGGTAGTTTGTTAAAATTCTAAGTATAAAAAAGTTGATAAACTGAGAAGCTAGTGACTACTTTAGATGAACTGTAACAGCATGCACGAGAGTGGTCCTTCGCGTCGCCCCATTGGGAACTGCAAGAGGAAAAATTATACCAAATAAATCCTCTAAAAGCGTAGAAATTTTGAAAGAGAAAAGAAGTCCCCTGCAGCTTACAATAAGAAAGAAAGGAAAATCTTTTTGTAAGAATACGATAATTGATTGGACGAACGACTTTCCTCATGGATGAAATAAAAAATGCTAGGAGTTGTGGAAACAGTGATTGCCCAGACTTGAAAACAGTATTTAAACCAAGGTCTAATTAAGTATAGATAGGGAGTATAGAGGTTGGAACTTAATTAAGAGAAATTCAATCTTTTTAAAAGCTGGTGTGGCCGTGGATGTAATGTAATATGCCTATCAAATTTAAGATCCTACTTATAACTAACCATAAAATTAACTGTTTCTTGATTTTGTACATATTTTTGTTTGGTAGCCAATATGATCGTGTCTGCATTAAACTGAACAAAATTTTTAGTATCATGGGTTAACGATGAGAGAAGTTTGTATCACTTGCATAAAGAACTACATTATAAACTATTATTAAAAACCTAAGTTGACACCGTTTCATAGAAAATGACATGTTGTTTGCTAAATTTTTTTAGTTACAAACTCTTATATACAGGGTGATTTATGAGGAAATGTCAATACTTCATCTACGTAGTCAGGGTCCAAAAATAAACATAAAAGCCTATACAAATATGGGTCCGCAAGGCATTTGTTTTCAAAATACAGGGTGTTAAACTTTTTATTAAATTTTTCTATTTTTTAAATTAAATTTATGATAATGTAAATATTGGAGTAAAATTTGGTATCCGGGGGTTTTTTGGTATGACGGATTCGAATCTAATCTTATTACGGCTCTTACTTGTAGGTGGAGCCACCTACACGTCTTTTTACTATTTTGAACAATCACAACTTTTTGGTACGGCCCTGTATTACATTTTTAAGTAAATTAAATAATTGCTTTGTCATTTCTACGTCAAAAAGGTATACTTGCTAAAAGTTGATATAAGCAACCGTTTTTAAGATATTTGGATTTTAAAAAAATACAACGCATCTGATTTTATTATAGCAAAATTTAAAAAAAAAAATAAAATGTATAATTAAATAACATGTATTTTAATTTTCAATAAAATTATTGTTCTTAAGTTATGTTCGGCAAAACATAAGCTAAGTTTTATAGTTTTTAAAAATTCCACCATTTACTTCTAAGCACATGTCAGCTCTATGGTGAACACCCTGTATCTCGGAAACTAAGGCCTTGCGGACCCATATTTGTATGGACTTTTATGTTTATTTTTGGACCCTGACTACGTACCTGAAGTATTGACATTTCCTCATGAATCACCCTGTATTTGTATTATGACAAAAAAATGTAATTTTATAAGAATATTCGCTACTTAAAATTAAAAGTGGCATCGAAAATGTAAGAGTAAGCAAGAAATACAGTCGCTTATTTAAAACTTAAAGTTAAAAGTGGTCTATTACTAAGAAATCTTTAACAAAGGAAAAACTGCAAAATTAATTACAAAGACCCATTTGTTAAGCTGATATAAAAATACAGAAATAATTTTGTAAAATTATGATAACAAATGATATCGTTTAGACATTTAATTATTAAATTATTCGGAACTTTAAATATCGTCAACAAAATTAACGCTATAATTTAATGAAATGTTTTTTATTAACGAAATAAAGTAATTGAACAATCATTAGGTGTCGGTTACAATGTTAACTACCGCGAAATGGTAAAGTAAAATTAATATAACTAGAAATTAGGTTATTAATTTATTAAAACTGCTTTATAATAAATATGACATTTTTTTGTAAGATTTTAGTACCTAATAAACATTTGCTTACATGTCAATATAATATTATTAAAGCTATTAGACATTGCAGTTGATCCAAAAAAAAACATAATAATCTAAATCCAATTTACAGTAAGTAACTGTCAGTATTAATAATTTAGCACAACGATACAGATATAATTAAGAGTGCATTTACGCTACACATTAGGGGTCGGGCGAAAGGACGTGGAGACAGTGGGCGGAGACTAACAAACTCCCATACCACAATTTTCGTATAGCCGTATTAAAAATATCATATTTTATTTAGGTTCTTCCAAATTCGGTGTATAGATGCGATGTTGTTTCCGATTGCAAGCCTAGAGGAGATAACGTTTTTCGGTAACTATTTTTTACTTAAATGACATAAATTATACACCATTTTAGAGGTAAGGAAATAGTCTATGCCTTTGCTGTAACGGATTTTTGAAATATGAGTCAAGTTAAGAGAAAATAGTATCTAAACATAACCGATTTTAAGGTGACTTTCACTCAAGGAAATATTAAAAACTAAATCCAAATTTAAAAAACTATTACAGCAGAAGCCTAGATTTAAGTGTTGGCTATCATATAGTTTTTAAAAATTATCGATAACTTATACCGTTTTTGAGAAAAACATTATGCCCCGAACCCCAAATTGGATCCAATTTTCGCGGCGCGAATGGACTCTTAAGAACTGAAAGTGATTTTGCAATGAAATTATTTACATGATAAAACTATTTATACATTTTTTTAAAATAAATCTAAGGGCAAATTATATGGGAGTATCAACGTAATGTAAAAAAACTTGTTTATTTTTTGTTACTTTACAAGTATTTGTTCTTCCAAAACCAATAATAGTTGAAAATTATTGTTAATTACGTAAAGCCAGTATGTTAAAAAACAAGAACTGTAAATTCAGACTAAAAACATAAACTTTCTAATTCATATAAATAAAGAAGCATTTTAAAAAGTGCGTTTTGCAGTCCGTTCTAAACAACACCAATAAAAAATAAGAAATTATTTTCTATATTTTGAATAAAATTCTACAATCAGAATATACTTTTAGAACTTTAACATATTTTCTGTCAAATGTATTTTTTGTGGTAATTGAGACGGATTTTAATGGTGTAGTTACCATTTAGGTTTATTATGTTGCAAATTTAATTGACGCTAAATTGACTTATTTTAAATTTTAATAAAGGAACGTCATGTATTCTTTCTTGCTGCTCTGAATTAAATAAATTAACGAAGTAAAAAAAAACTAATATTGGAATTCGGCAACCCTGTATCGTTACACAGCTTTTGGGTCTGACCAGAAATCTAAAGGGCCAGATGTGAACTTTAAATCGTTATTACGTCAAAACTAAGTTTTTCTGAGAAAACATATTTTGGAGATGGTTCTTTGATAGGCAAAGAAAGTGTTTTGACGTGTTTTAAGACCAAAATGAAATTTTATTATGGATTACTATTTCTTTTATCATTTTGGATAAAATATAAACTAAAACAAAGAAGGTTGAAAAAGCGACAAGTTGACATTATTGATATATAGGTGGTGTCTAACTTGGAATACATTCAATGAATCAAAAAATAGTTTTTGTGTATCAAGGTCGTAAATTTGATCCCTCATCTAAAATTTGCTTGGTCTCGGCCGCAAATTTTCGATTCGGCCAAAACAAATCATTAGGCCGAGGTACACACAACATTGGCGACTGTTCTATCAAGTTGGTACAATATTTTATTTGCTCGTTTAATTTTAAAAATAAAAGAAACATTGAAAAGCAGTTTAAAATTTTTATTGATTAAATAATGTTAAAGTGGCGCAACTGGAACAGATAAAAATTATAAACGGAACTTCCTCCTATAAAAAGGATAATAAATTAGTTTTGTTTGTTATTAATTGTTATGGTAAAAGTACATTTATTACACTTTGAAAAAGTAATTTCACTTTTAGACATGAGATTATTAACAGTCATGTTATTTGCTAGCTTTTTAGAAATAATATTGTTTGATTCAGAATCTTTGAATTTTTTTTTGAACGGGAAAGCACAAACCTGAAGTACCTTTTCCTTTTTCGAAATCTTTACCATCCCCTCCCACAAGAATTCTATTTGATATTTATTTTTTTCTTGAAATGGAATCTTCAATGTAGCCTTCCGCTACTGAATTAGACTTCCAACCTACGTGGCTTTTTAACATTAAAATGTCAGCTCCTGTTGTACATCGACAACTTGTGACCAGCATTTTCCATTTCGATAATTAATAAAAAATGTTTATTGACGTATATTAAGATGTCGTTAATTTAAGTTTTTTTTAATTAGCTGCAGGGGACTTATATTTTCAATTAGTTTATCAGTTATTGTAAATACTCGTTTGTTACCAGTTTTTGTTTTAGGAAGTGTGATTATTAACGCGGTTCCTTTGACTTGTATATCGTTTATAGATAGTTGTCTTAGTTCGTCTCGTCTACAGGCACCGTCCAATCCAATTAACAAATACACCTACAAATAAACACAGTATAATTATTGTTACATGAATTAACCATGAAATTATTTTAATGTGTTACCTTCCACATTAAATAGTTCTCATCTGGCGCTTCTGTCAGGAACTTATTAACATCATTTCTTGTAAAAATTTTCGGACTTTTTTGCCTGGCATCCTGTCCTGCGTGTTTTAAAAAATGCAATCAATTTTAAAAACTTTCCAATGTCAATATTATTTTTAACCATAATTGTAGATTTTTACATTGGCCTGTTCCAAAAAAATGCAAGAAATACCTCTTCTTTCAAATTTTTAGCCTTGTGTATATTGCACCATTCCTATAAAATTTTATATTGTTTTAAATAGATCTGCCGAGATTTTTCTGGTAGTAAATTTAGAGTTGCGGCTTTTGCGGCTTCATAAATTTTAGCTGGATTATAACTGTCTGTATCACCCATTTTGCGTAATTTTTAATATGAATTTAAATATATTTTTTTGAGACAATCGCCTAAAAATATAAATATTTTGAAAAATTCCCTAATTGAGCGATTAAAATTTTTTTAGTCGCGTTTTTGTCAATAAAGAAATATTTATACAGTATGGCCCAATATTGCTCTATGACGTTATTGATGATTTTTTTAAAATTGAAACCCCATCTTTTTAAGAGATTTTTTAAGCGCATATGCATAGCTATCCAATTTCATTTTTTTTCTGTCCTTTGCGAAATATTAAATAAAAAAATTTTAATTAAAAAATTATACCATATTTTCTTCACATTAATGTTTTTTTTAAAACATGCTAAAATTTTGGGGTAAGGGGTTTTTGACCCTTGCAAATCTATCTGCATTTTGTAATTTTAAATACAAAATCAAAAAAGATTTTTTTTCTACTTTTAATCATATGTCAGAAATTTCAAAATTTGCCAGTTCTCATCCAGATACGATCGTTTATGATGCCTATATGTACAAAAATTTCATAAAATCTTTTTTGTTTGCAATGAAATTTTTACGTTATATAGTTTTATTATTATGTTATTTAATATTTCGGGTGCGAAACCGAAAAAAAGTTAAAATTTGGCAGGTATGTACAAGTTAAAATGCCCTTTAAAAATACTTTTATCTACAACCGTGCGCTAACTAAGGTTACAAACACTATTTTAAGTGTGGTAAGTGTCACTTTACCGCACTAGTGTGGTAACTGTTACTTTACCGCACTAGTGCGGTAAGATCATTTGTACTAAGGACTTTTCAAAAATCGTTTATTTAAACATCGTTTAAGAATTATTACTCCACGTAAATTACCTAACACACTGATATTATACCTAAAAATTAAACGTAATAGTCGAGTTGCTCACATTTCCTATATTTACGACGACCGATTAAAATGGCTTTCTTTTGCGGTGGTGTCATTTTGACAATTGCTCACACCGATTGAGGTAACTGGTAATTTAATTAATTGCTAGTGTAAAATTGGAATAAACGTCAAAGAAAAATTATCATTACAAAAAAACCTGACGGTTGTACATAAGATACTATACATAACTCGAGTGGTAAACGGTTTTAGCGCACTTAAGTGAATGCAAAACTCGCCTGGCTTTTGCAAACTTCACTTTGCGTGCGTTAAAAATCTATTACCACACTTGTTCATGTAATATACTATTATCTACAATCGTGCGGTAACTAAGGTTACAACACTATTTTAAGTGTGGTAAGTGTCCTTTACCGCACTAGTGTAGTAACTGTTACTTTACCGCACTATGCGGTAAGATCATTTGTACTAAGGACTTTTGAAAAATCGTTTATTTAAACATCGTTTAACAATTATTACTCTCCACGTAAATTACCTAACATACAGATAATATACCTAAAAGTTAAACTAATGTGAGTTGCAATACATTTCTTATATTTACACTGCCGATTGAAATGGCTTTCTTTTTGCAGTGGTGTCATTTTGACAATGGCTTCATCGATTAAGGAACTGGTAGTTTAATCAATTTCTAGTGTAAAATTGGGATAAACGTCAAAGAAAAAATATTATCCCAAAAAACCTGATGGTTGTAAATAAAATACTATACATAACTCGAGTGGTAAACGGTTTTAGCGCACTTAAGTGAAACATCACTTTGCGTACTCTAAAAATCTACTTACCACACTTGTTATGTAATATACTATTAAAAAAACTTGTGTTTTATGTGAAAAAATCATTGATAACTCAAATTTGGGGAATACTGTATAATCTAGTGTAATCATTCCGAGTAAGAGACTCACACTGTATATGTTTTGGGTTAGATTTTAAAGGTAAGTTTTTAAAAAATATTTTTTTCATATTTTTGGATCAAAACCAAAAAACTAACACAAAAATTACAATATACATCCTATTTTGTAAACTAAAACTTAACTTATATCATGATCGAAATAATTTTTCAAGTGCCAATTATAATAATAGCATTAAAACTGTTAACAAAATGAGCTTCATAATTTATTAAAACATTGCATAAATGATATTAACTCATTACACGAGAACTAATTGCCAATTTTCTTGCGTTTAATTACCACAAACTCGTAAATTAAAATAAATATGACTAGAAATTAAGTAATGTATGAGAAGTGTTTCATATGGGAATTGAAAATATATTTTATAAATGTGGGTACGTTTTCTAGTAATAAATATACAATTAAACATACTTGTTTATGTGCTTACATGGATAATTTTTATAGAATATTGCGATGGGAACATTGTGGGGAATTAATTAAATTGTCTAAAATATATTTGTCATAATTATATTTAGTTTATTATTAATAATTTATGCAAAAAATATAAGCACATAATTAATATTAACTGGACGATAGGATTTTTTATTTAGTTACTAAGTAAAAAAGAAGTAAAGCAACCTTTAATTTAGGAGTCTTTGTGAAGATTGAACAAGGGAATCTTTTGTATAGGAACATATTCCTAAAAAAAATTTAGAAAAAATAAAAGCTTTGGTTTGTTATTACATATAATAAAATTATTTAAAAATTAGAAACCAGGTAAGATTTATGGTTGATAAAGCTTAATAACCTATTTTTACACAACAGATCGTTAATTTTGAATTTTTCCCAGCAGATTTACAAAAATATAACAAGATATTATATAGGTTACATTAAGTTTATTAATAACTTAAAAATTATTATTGAATATAGGTTGTCCTAAATTATTTTTTATAATTCATTTTCAGCTGGTTCAAATATTAACCAAAAATATTAAATTTTAAAAATTTCTAACCACAGAATTTTCTGGATTTTTCACATATTTATTTTAACCTTTTTAGTAACAACAACTAACTTATTTCTTTCACTAAGTTAAATTTAACTAGCTACTTTTTTAAATATTCTTTTGGCTTAATTAAACAAAAATAAAATATTATTGGTAAATTTAAAATACTTTCTGCATCTCAATAAGGTGACTATTTAAAATTGATTAAAAAACGAAGCTTGTAACAGTCAGTCACTTAGTGAATGGCAACCGTACTTCTTTTCGAGCGGCTTCACTCTATGAAACTTAAGCCGTTTATATGGACCATTTTATGAAGGAAATGTCCCTACTTTAAAATGAGTTATTCTACATTTACAGTTAATAATATCGTCTTTGACTTATAAGTGAACAATAAATTATTTATATTACATAATACATAATTTTCAATTCTTTTTATCTTAACATAAACTTTAGCAAAATCAAACTACAAAGTACAAACTTATAGTCATTTTTTTAAAATAAGAAAAGTACAATTGGATTCCACTTTGCTATTAAATTATATATTTTTATTATTTAAGTTTACTGAATATCGTTTAGGAAATTATTGTGCTTTGGAGTTCCTAGATTACGAAAACCCTACTTCTTTTTATACAGGGTGATTCATGAGGATATGTCAATACACAGTAATAAAAGTCTATACAAATATGGGTCCGCAAGGCCTTTGTTTCCGAGATACAAGGTGTTCACCACTGAGCTGACATGTGCTTAGAACTAAATGGTGAAATTTTTAAAATTATAAAACCTAGCTTATGTTTTGCTGAACATAATTTAAGAACAATAATTTTATTAAAAATTAAAATACATATTGTTAAACTATACATTTTGTATTATTTTTTTTTAAGTTTTGCTATAATAAAATCAGATGCGTCGTAATTTTTTTAAATCCAAATATCGAATACGGTTGATCATATCAACTTTTAGCAATTATACCTTTTTGACATAAAAATGACAAAACAATTATTTATTTACTTAAAAATGTAATACAGGGCCGTATCAAAAAGTTGTGATTGTTCAAAACAGTAAAAAGACGTGTAGGTGGCTCCCCCTACAAGTAAGAGCCCTAATAAGATTAGATTCGAATCCGTCATAGCAAAAAACCCCCGGATATTAATTTTTACTTCAATTTTTACATTATCATAGATTTTATTTTAAAAAAATAAATTAACATTTTAACACACTGTATTTCGAAAACGAAGGCCTTGCGGACCCACATTTGTAAATACTTTTATGTTTATTTTTGGATCCTGACTACGTACTACGTATTGACATTTCCTCATGAAGCACCTTGTATATACTCGTTTAACTGTCAGGCTGTCCGTTAATCCATTTTTTGGTCTGTGTGTCCATTAGCTGTATAACTGGTGAACAAAATAAGATAATAATAATTTTTAATGAATTATTGATGTAATACTCAAAAAGGTAGGCAAATTTCTGTTTTTGTAAGATATAACTTTAAGGAAAGTGGGTAAGTTTATTTTTTTTGCATTAAGATGATTTAAATTAATAAACAATTTGAAGTCAGGACCCATCGGGATGGTAAAAAAAAGGTCAAGGGTGTTAAGAGGAATAATAAGGATACATTGGAACACAAGTTTATCTTCGTATCAAACTAAATCTCTTAAACAGGACTGTGGTATTGAGCATCCTTAAACCTAGTTAATTCAATTAGTCAAACATGTCTGGATAATATATAATTGCCATTTAAAGATAAAAAAGCTATATTCTAAAAAAAGAAATAACTTAAAATGTACCAAATACTTTTATTTGTATACTATTAAATTAAACTAAAAAATACAGCTGACCAAGAAATGTTGCCTAATGCGCAATGGAATTAACATTAATTTTTGAATTTTTGCAGAAAAAATATTAAATTTTAAATTTAGTTGTTAAAATAGCGTACCTATCAATGACGTTTAAGCATAGAATTCAAAATTGGAGATTAACTAGTTGTGTGTTGATTAAACCGAGACATAACACACTCCCACATAGACTTAAAATTACTTATGAGAAACAACTAAAAGCCGCTAAAAAGCCTATTATTCTTTGCTAAAAGAAAAGCAGTTGATGTAAATTTTTAATCCAGTTTTAGTTGAAACTAGAAGATCCGAACCTAAATCGACCTTCACCAAGCTGATAATAAAATGAAAGGTTTTTTAAAATAAATTTAATATATTAGAAAACTTATAAAAATGGGTTTTCTAAAAAAATACTGGGGCTTTTTTTAATTATTAATTCAAAAATTATTTTTAATTAAAAGTTGCAACATCTCTATCGGTCAAAACAATACGGTGTTGTTACGCCTTTCGTCGGTATCTAAGCTCAGTGGGGTCATCAGCGGATCTTCTTGGCTGAGCCGTAAGGTACATCGCTCTCACTAAACCGCCGTACCCGTTTCATTTTTCCGGCTAGCTCATGTGTCGGGAACAGGACCCTCTTGCCCCCTGACCGACGAAACTCGTGGACTCCATCACGAATCTCATCCGGGCCGGCGTCACCGGTTACGGCCGTGGAACTGAGCCCCAAATCTAAGGCTTCATAACCTCTACTGCACGGTCCATAAATTTACGTGCGCTCTTGATCGGTGTTCGTAACATGATTATTTCTCCTACTTCTGTCCCTTTTCCTACTTTTTTCTTCGTTGAGTATCACTTCCGGTACTTCGCAGCGTGGCACCCTGGTATCTTCTCTAAACTCCTGTGCCGTCTGGCCCCTCTCCAATACTAGTTACTCCCTGTAACCGGGCCAACAAAACAAACATAAAATAAAGAAAAATTATCTTCTGGTAAGAGACGCTGCTCCACCCTACTTAGCGTAACTGGTACCACCTTCCGGGCTCAATTCCCAACTAAGCTCATGGCGGGTTGCTCCTACTATTCCTCCTTAAACCCAGGGGTGGGTCACAACCCCAACTCAACACAAACCCCTGATATATCAGCACCAGGGCGCTCTACTACTACACTTCACTACACTTTGGTTGCTATCATCGGAACCACGCTCTGACCACGATTCCTCCGGATTCTAAATCCTTCCAGGGACCCTCTTCACTCCCACAAACTTTTGCAGTTGTAGCACCGCGGTTAGCCACGAAGGTGGCACCTGGTGCAACACCCCGCGATGGCTATCTTCTACACACGCTACCGCTGGTACCCGTCGAGAACCACACATATTTCTTTCACCAGCTCTTCCTTAATTCTCCCCTTAACCTTCACCCAAAATCTTCCGGCTATACAAGCACGGTTAGACCACTCTCCTGGACGTCGTCTTCATATCATTTTTTAAAATACCTCTCATTATAATGTTAGCTCGATTTAGGTTCGGATCTTAGACTATGGGACACCCTTAATTTTTTTAAATTTAAATAGCTTTAATTTATGCAATAGATTAAGCTATTTACACTTTATACAAATATTGTCATATATAATTGGTGCTTAATATAGCTGTCTTTGCATCTTGGGTTATGTTATCTATAGCCACTTTAATTTTCTATAAATAATAAATATATCCAAGATTTTACCAGAATATGCAATGTACATAACGAAATGTAAGTTTTTAATATATAGAACTCTATTTATATATTATAATTTCTACTTCCGAAAATAAACTTTAAAAGACCAGGGTTTTTTAGCACTGTAATATAAATAATTTAAGAAAATATAGATATTTATCTGGGTATCGCTGTTCTTTAAGAATATGATGTATATCGACAAGAAAGATGTAAAAAAGTTCTTATACATTATAATTTATAAGCTTAAAACTCTCATCCAAAACTAATTTAGATATTTCAGAAAGTGTATAAAACCGTAGCATATGATGTGCATTAATTTCATAGTATGAAGTCATAAATCGTTTTCTTTTTAAAGAACTTCCCATTTATTTGATAGTAACATGGCGGAGGACCCCTCTCTGTAAATAATTCTTTGCAGACATGAAAGCCCAAATTTAAAGTTATTTGTATGCCCTGAGGTATATATGACTCTTTTATAAAAAGCAACATACTAGGCTGACATATCTATGTTATGCGGGTCTAATGCGTCATTATGTTTTTTTGCAAACGGAATACGTGGTGCTCTAAATTTTATTTCTGACTTGTTGTTACCATTCAAATTTAAATAAAAATTTGCTTTATTATTATTATTCTTTTATATTTCCAATAAAGTTAAATTAGAAATTAAAAAATAAATTGCTTACAACGTTTTAATTATAGGAGGAGCTTTAAAAATATTTTATGAATAAAATAATTAGGCTGGTTATAAATCACATACAACTTTTTCATTTCATGCATTTTAAACCTAAACAACAATAGCAAAGATTGGAGGCATTCGGTTATTATAATTAAAATTGCTATAGATATTGCAGGTTTAGGAATGTTGATAGTTCGCTTAAATTATTGTTTATAGTCCAGAAAACGAAGCTAAAAAAGTGTAAAACCTGGCAATTTTTTCAAAATGCGTAGATTTGCATAAAAATATGGTATTAAGCTTAACTTACCCTCCTTTTTAAAATATATATTATACCGAAGGGCGCTTTTTATTTTTTAGGGGTAAAAACTAACCTTTTTTGCTAAAAACCCATAAAACTACATATTAGAGCTTAAGTTAAGTAAAAATTAATTTAAATTAGTTAAAAAAATATTATTTTGTTTCTTTGAAATATTTTAGCCCTTAAAAATCAACTTCTATTATGATTAAAAAAAGTCCTTTACCTTAAGAAATTAATATATTATCATTTGGGTTTGAGCTTAACATACCCTCCTTTTCAAAATCTCTATTATGCTAAAAGTACATTTTTCTTTAATTGAAAAATAAGCATTTAATTATTTTAAATATTATTTATTATATTTTAATACTTGAAAATTAACCCTGATTATGATTTAATAAAAAAAATTGTTTACCCTTAAAAATTAACATATTGTTAAAGAGCTGTAATGTAATGTGGCTGCTTCAAAGTATTACTAATTTAATTTTGTTATTTTTTAATTCTTAAAAATCTACCCCTTACAATACTACAATGCAAAAAATAGTACAAAATTGCGGATTTTTTAAAAAATGCAACGAATCGCTCTTAGAATGCTCCAAAAATTGTTTTTTTAAGCATAACTCCTTCATTTTTTGTGATAAAAAGTTTTATTTTGTTGGTTATTTTCAAGAGCTATAAGGTCCTCTATATTAAAACTGTTTAAAACCCTTACTTTTTAAAAGGGTAAGTTTAAAGGGCTGAAATAAGGTAGTGCTTTTAACGTTTATGTCTCACTTAATTTTCGTCATACAGTAAATTAAAAAAGGCAAAATGTTTGTAATTTAAAAAGCTATAATTTGATACCTATGTAATTTTTACGTACCTCCCTTAGTTTTCGAGTTATTTTCAAGAAAATGTCATTATTTATTAAAATTCTGAAATTTGATTTTCACTTGCAGCTCCGTTTTTTTCAAAATTTAGATATTTAAATCGGTTAAAATTTTAGAATGTATTTATGATACATACATAAAGAGATTGGGGGGTTGTTTTCAAAGATTTTTGCACTTGAAAATTTTGGTCTTACCTTATTTTAATCATAACTTACTCAACTTTTATGATATATACCTTAAAAAAAAGAAAAGGTCCAAATGCTTTAAAAAGCTATTATTAGTTATCCTCGAAAAAATCGTAGATTTTGCGTTATTTGCCTTTGAAATTTTGTGTTTGATAAATAACAGCTAACCTTCAACAAACCACAACTTGGTTTGTATTGACCCCACAGTATTTTTTTTAAATGCTACAATTTTGTTATTTACAGTTTTTTTGATAAAATGCATACTTATAGAGTTATTTACAAAAAAAAACGATTAAAAACCTTGATTTTATTGATGAAATAAAAGTGTCTAAAATAGTCACGTAATTTAGATATCATATTAATGTCATTTCTATTCCTAGCAGCTTTATTACTTTTTTGATAGGTAGATTTTCTACTACCTAAAAAGATTCAAAACTATGTAAAAAAATAAATACCCTAAACATTATTTATAAGGATAAAATTCGTATTTCGTTTCAGTACAAAATATAAACTACAAAATATAAAGGTACCAACTATACTATGTAGGTACATAATAATATTGAAATTACTTGTTTAAACAGATTTTTTATTTACCTTTTCTTCTTTTTATTTTTACCAGTGTTGCAAAAACGCACATTATTCTAATATTGAAACTATCGCATTTAAGTTTAGTGCCACAATAATTTGAAGGACCTGGGCCACTGTCTGATTATCATAATAGTTTTGAGAATTTGTGTAAGACACTCTTTATGATATTTTATTTTAATTTCGACATTTAAAATATCTTTTTTTTTTGACAGAATTTCTTTTGCTTGCCTTTTTTCAGCACTTGTTAGTAATGATAACAATCCTTGTATTCTAGGTCTTTGTAAAACAGATTTGTATCCATCATACACAATTTTCTTACAAATAATTTGCTTCATTGTTTAGAATTCTAAATACATACAGCACACTCTAAATTTCGACAACCACCACTACTAATGTATTACTACGCACTCTATCGCATGCGGGGTCTATTGGGTCCCGATGATACTTTTTACGTCTGAAAAAAAATCGCTGTTGCCAAACGATACGCTCTAGGAAAAAAAATTTTTTTCAGAAACTTTTGTTATTAACTGGGTATATTTTCTTCGCTGCATGTATGAAAATATTTTCAAAAATTAAAAAGTTTATTGATTGGTGAAAATTTTAAAACAAAAAATTTTTTAGTTTATCTGATTTTTAAACTAATGATAGTGCGAATTTTGCCCAAACAGTTTATAAGGTTAAAAGCGCTACAGTGTGGGTTTTAATTTGACAAAAAAATTCAGTATCTTTGATAGATTTAAAGTTATGGTGGAAACAAAATATATATATATATATATATATATATATATATATATATATATATATATATATATATATATATATATATATATATATATATATATATATATATATATATATATATATATATATATATATATATATATATATATATATATATATATATATATATATATATATATATATATATATATATATATATATATATATATATATATATATATATATATATATATATATATATATATATATATATATATATATATATATATTATATATATATATATATATATATATATATATATATATATATATATATATATATATATATATATATATATATATATATATTATATATATATATATATATATATATATATATATATATATATATATATATATATATATATATATATATATATATATATATATATATATAAAATCACTTTCTATTAATTTAAAAAGTTCAAGACCACAAAAAATGTCGTAAAATATGATTTTATGTGCCGCGTGACATACTCAAAGGAACCTTACTGGTTTGACCTGGTTCTACGCCAAAAAACAAAGAACGACCCGATAGACTCACGAAATCACTCCGCTAAAGAGTACTTTTATTATATTATAAAATAGTTGCATATTTTAATTTATTTTTCTCGTAAAGTTCTTTAAGATAGTAAATTCTGTAAAACAAATTAGACACATAATATTTCATTAAGATTATCATTTATTTAAAATAATCTGGCTCCAAATCTCATTTTGATTAGATCGATATTTCCTCTTAATAAAGAATTTCCCATTCACATAGACAAAGGACCCCGCTCGGTAAATAATTTGCTTCAAGCACGAAATCCCGAATTTAAAAAGGTATTTGTATGCCGCTGCAGTGTGGCAAAAAAAGAAACATACTGGGTTGACGTATCTACGCTATGCCGCACTGGACCGTTGTTGTATGTCTTTTTTTTGTAAAAGAAAGGCATTGTGTGCCTAATTTCTGATTTATTATTTCCACCCCGAATGTAAAAATTTTTGGTGTAGAAAAAATACCGTTTATCAGTTTTTATAAAATGTACATGTCAAATTTTTATTTTTAATTTTTGTTAAGCTAGAAAAAATGTACTTTTCTATCTCTAAATTTTAAAAGCTTTTATAGGAAACCAGAGATATATATATATATATATATATATATATATATATATATATATATATATATATATATATATATATATATATATATATATATATATATATATATATATATATATATATATATATATATATATATATATATATATATATATATATATATATATATATATATATATATATAATCGGCGGAATTACGATTTAATTGACCCACCATATTGAAAAAAAGCAATAACTAAAGCAAAAAAAGCTCTTAAACTTAATAACTACCCTGATTTTTAAAAACATAATTCACAAGTTTTATAATTCAAATAAATTTCAAACATGACAGAAAAAAGACAATAATAAAAAAATATCTATCCTTACCATACGTTCCTAAACTCTCTGAAAATATTAAGAACATTTTCAAAAATAAAAATATTGCAGTTTGCCATAAGGGCCACAATTTACTTAAAAAATTATCTTCAAATCTTAAGAGCAAAATTGAAAAAAAAAGCCATATTATATATGAAATTCCTTGCAATGACTGTGATAGCGTTTACATAGGACAAACAAGCCAATCTTTAAAAAACAGACTAAATAGTCATAAATACGACAAACGCAACAAAACTGCTCTAACAAACCACTCCACCGAAAAAAAACGTACTTTTCATTTTGAAAATACAAAAATTTTGAAAACAGATACAAATACACAAAAAAGAGAATTCATAGAAATGGGTTTTATTCAAAAAAACAAAAAGGCAATAAACACAAAGGCAGATACAAAGAATTTAAGTATGCATTATTGCAATCTCATTAATAATTTTAAAAAATTTTACACAACAGCATAACCAGTATATAATAATATTTAGATATAAAATTTAAAAAAAAACTCATTTATTATAATAAATTAAAAAAAAAAATCTTTTGTGGTCATCTTGGGGCAGCCAAGATGACCACACACAAAAATAAAACAAATTTCTGTATTATTATCTATATGCAAAGAACTCTACCTCACTGCTATTTTAAATATATTTTACCGTTTTTTACAGTTCTTGATATAAAACACATATTTATTCTTTTTAGTAAAATGGTAAGATGGTGCTAGTAATTCTATAAACTATCAAAAAATAAATAATAATTTAAAAAATAAATAGTTGAAACGAAGACCGTTTATTGTATATAACTGTTTTAAATGTTAAGTGTTTGTTTGGTCCATTACACAACAGCACACGTGAGAAACCCCTTATTTTTAAGGTAAGATTAAATTTTAACATATTTAATAGGTAAAAATTTAATCAAAAAAATAATGTTTGTATTGCAGGTTGATTATTTTTTATAACAAAATACATATATATCTGATGAAGGCCCTTCCAGGCCGAAACGTCGTTTGAACCAATGTAATACATTTTTTATTGTTGTAACCATAGTTACTGACTTTTTAAACCACGTTGGTAAGGTTTTTTTTTAATATGCTTTGGTCAAACGAAAATAAACAGATTATAGTATTCTACTTTTTAAATAAACAAATAAAAATGGCACTTACGCACATTAAAATCAAAAGTCCTTCAAAATCCGGTTTAGCTCCGCTTGGTATTTTATTTACTCCGCTCTTATCCGAGATGAAATATTAGAATGTAGCCCCGGTCACCTCTGTCGATCAGGCGTATGGTAAGTTAATTTTGAATTTTAAATGCTTGTGAATCTGTTGGAAATTTGGCATTAAAAAATAATTGGCATAAGCCTTGGTAGGTATAAAAGGTTATTTTTAGTCAATTAAAAATATATGTTTAATGGACTTATTAAGCAGTTTGATACTGCCAAAAAAATATTGCTATTTAAGTGTATAAATACCAAAACGAACTTAAAGATCGTACTTGTTATAAATATTATATCAATGACTCTCCGCTAATATCCACGGAATAACGACAATCAGAATCGTTCGATTCGTAATAATTTTTATTTAGGGTAATAGAGCATAAAGTGTTAACGACTACAGACAAATAAACATTATTTATGAAAAATATTTTTGGGTTTTCTCGCCAGTAAAAAACCTATAAATTTTTTTTAAAAAGAGCTATCAACGTTTCGGTGACAATCAAATTAAAAATTATCTAAATATTTTTTTAAATCTGTAATTCTAAGGGGATTTTTTTTAACATTTTTGACATTATTTACTAATGATACATCTATTTGTTGCGACAAGTATATTTATGATTTTCAAAAACAGGTTTTTAATTTACCTTAGCATTAAGGAAAGGTAACCAAGCAATATTTAAATTAACATAGACCAAACCTACCCAGATATTTTTATTTATTTCTATACAATCACTTTTTTTTTAATTTATGTTTTTTTTTTAAAGCGGTTGCTATACTGCTAGAAGTGTTCCAGCATTTTAGCTGTAGATATATTCTACGATCACTCACTGTCAAAAGGTATGTGGACAAATTATTAATTTGTGGAAATCTACGTTAGAGTAATGGCCTGGAAATTTTACTCATACAAAATGTATTACATTTACGAAGCAAGGCTCTTATCTGCCTACCCTAAAGGGAATGTAAATGGGAGAACTGGATAATTATGTTGTAAAGCAAATAAGATTTTTTTAAATAAAAAGTACAGCAAATTCTATTAAAAATTAAAACAACATATTGTATATTGTGCTTCTATTTATATCACAAAAAAAGTAAAAACGTATCACATCAATCCTACAGGCCATAAATACATCAACTCTGTACGCTGCTTTTTTTATAAAACTGGCACACACTCCCACGGCATACAAATACCTTTAAATTTGGGCTTTCGTGCTTGTCGCAAATTATTTATAGAGAGGGGTCTTCCGTCTCTTCTATGCAAATGAGAAGTTCTTTGATAAGGAAAAGATTGATGTTTTCAGGTTTTCTGACTATGAATAGAAAAAAAAAATCTCCAACATTTGTAAACAAAAAGAAATTTACATATGTATATAAAAAGGATTCTTTTATGTTAACTTTTAAAAAAATGGCTAATACGAAAGATTTCGCCCTCTTAATATGGTCATAAATTATGGATCTTACATCAATCTGAACGACAAGGTAATAGACATCTTTTTAGATTTAAAAGCCGGAGCTCAGATGACCAAAAACAATAACAAGTATAACTTTTTTGAAATTTTTAATATATATATATATATATATATATATATATATATATATATATATATATATATATATATATATATATATATATATATATATATATATATATATTATAGTACGTATTCCAGGTAAACATCCCAATAGGAAAAAAAAAATTTCTTTTTTTATAAAACCTTTTTGATAAAAAACTTCCGGATCTGGGAAAAAATTTTTTATTTTTTTTTAAGGGAAATTTAAAAAAAATTTAAAAAAACATGAAATACCATCAAAAATAAAACTTTTTTTTTTTAATAAAATGGCAAATAAAAAAAAGGGTTTTTAAAACCTTTCATCCTAACATAAAGAACGCAAACAATTTGTCCCGGTACTGTTTAATTCATCCAATTAGCCGAAAAAAAAGGGTTGTGATTTCCATGTATAAATTTCGTTGCATGTTCTCAAAGAAAAAGGCCATTATCCCAAAATAAAAAAGGGCGGGAATGGGATGGGCAGGATTCTAAGTTGGGGTTTTCTCTGCTCCAGCATCGTTTAAAAACTTGTATTTTTTTACTAAACAATCTCTAATTTTACCTTTTTCATCTTTCCCACCAAATGCAGGTATCGTTTATCAAAAAAACCCGACCCAAAAGTTGGTATTATTTTAATGTCAGGAAAATTTTTTAAAAATTTCCGTTTTAAAATAAAAAATAAATTGCGTCCGTTGAACAAAAAAAAAGTTTTGGGGAGTTTATGGTACCGGTAAAAATTTCAATTATGTACAAGAACGATTTATCGAAAAGTTTCCCGGAGTTTATGTTTTGACGGAATTCGGCAATAATTTATCAAGAAATTCAAAAAACACGGGGTCGGTGGAAAATTAAAAAAAAAAGAAGAAACTGTTTGATGGGTGATGCAGTCCTTTGGTTTTCCCCGCTGCGGAGAACCCCTTTTTTACTGGGGAAAAAAGCCCAAAATTTCAGATCGTCCGAAAAAAAACAAATTCAAAAAATTTTTAAAAAAATGAGGGTTTTTCCCCCTTTTAAAAAGCATTTTAATTAAGCTTTAGAAATGGAAACCATGCGAAACGACTGGGTTTTTTTTTTGGGTAGGGGAAAAACTTTTAAAAAAAAAAACCAATTCCACAAACTTATTTTTTTTTTGATGAATCGATTTTTTTTTAAAAAAAGGTTTTTTTTAATACTTTTTATGTAAATAAAGAATTTAAAACCCCCTTTTTTTTTTTCCAATTTTTCTTTTTAAAAGAAATAAAAGTTTTTCTTGTGTATTTTATGTTTTTTTTTTTTTTTGGGTTCCCGTTTAAAAAAATCAAAAAAATTTCCTGTAGACAATTTTTTTTAAAAGAAAATTTTTTTTAAAAAAATTTTTGTCAAAAAAAAATTTTTTGGAAAATGTTTTCAGGATGGGTTTTTAAAGTGTTACAATGCAATATGTTGAAAACGGTCTACTAATCTATATTGCCAACTATTAACTACGAACCCTCGTTTAATTAAAATGGAATATTTTATTTAAAATACATGAATAGTCTAGAGAATAATTTAAGTTTGGATCCAAGTAATTTCAAACAGCATTAAAAATTAAATTCTCCTTAATATTGTAAACTAACATTACTAACAAGATAATTATTTTACTTTACTTATATTAAAAAATTAAATTTAAGCGCAGAGGGTCGCTGCAATAATTTTTAAAATTATTTTTATTATAAATAAAATATATTTTTAATGTGGGATAAAAGTTTTTTATTTTTTATAAGAGGGTAATGGGATTCGAATTCTATTACTAGAAATAATAATTTTATGAATACAAGGTGGGTTTTTAAAAACTACTCGATTTTTTTATAAATTTAAATTATTACCAGTGTATCGGCTGTTTTTTTAGATATTTAAAATAAAAATTTTAGCGGAGTGGATTTTTAAAGATTTCTTCCCATTTTTTGGAGCTGCGTAAGACCCATAAATTTACTTCTATTAGCTTAAGAGATTCTATAATATAATAAAGAAATTTATTTTTGCTTTTAATGCAAAAAAACAAGGTAATGTTGTCAATATATTTTGAATATAAAATGCACTTACTCTAGGTGCGTTGGTATTTTTTTAAAGAGATTGCAGACTAATTATGTGCCTCAGATTTTGCGTACATTTTCTATTTGTAAATTAGATTTGGCGATAATTGTAGCTGTTAAATGAGAAATAAATATTTGTTTATAAATTTTATATTTTGATAGTAAGTTGGTATTAAAATAAATAAAGATATGTCATAGATAAACGGTATTTAATTAAAATACCAATTTAGTTATTAATATAAAATATTTGATATAAGTTTGTATTTAAAATAAATTTTGGTTTTTAGGGGCGCCAGAATAATTTAAATTAAAGTTTGAAATTGCCATTATGTTTCATAGGCCGTATCTAAATTCCTTGATTTATTATTTACTAAAACAATTTTTTTAGACCCGTGGTTGTACAACCGATTTATTTTAATAACTACATGACTTAAATGTTGTTAAAAAAAACTGAAATGTGGTACCTACCAGGGTATACCTTAATTGGATATTTTTAGTAAAAATGCATTTTACATATTTTTATTTGCCCAATATATTACATTTAAAAAAAAGACAAAAGACTAAAAAGTTTATTAATGTTAGACACCCCATCAGGCCTACACACGTCCATAGGTATGAAGTACAATTTGCAAATATGTTATTTAACGATACATAGTACATCATTTAGAAATTAAAACTTAAAACTGCAGTCAAAAACAGAGGGAGATTATACATAGACCCATAAAATTTTATTAGGCAAACATGTCACTAAAATTGTTTTTGTAATATTTCTCTAATGAATAGAACCATCTCGAAAGTAAATATTTTTTTACTACAAATTTATTTTTTTGGAGGGTAGCTGAGTTATAGAAAGTGGCAAGAAATTAAATAATTTGGGGGAATCTTCATAGTTTTGATATATTAATGTCTCGTCATAATTTTAGTGATTATATCTATATGATATTTGTAATTTATAATTTTCCTATTTCTCGTTATGTGAGAATGCGTGCCTTTATGTGTTGTGTAGTTTATGTTATTGTCTTTTGGTAGAGTAATTAATGTAAAATATATAGCATGGGAAAGTAACTAAATTTAATTCCATAAATAGAGGCTTGCAATCAGCCCTGTAGTCTACTCTCTTTATGACACATATATCACTTCGTTGCAAACTAAAAATACGCTTACTATTCAGAGCATGGCCCCAAGCAAGCAATGGATATGTAGCCTTTGATTCAAAAAATAAGTTAAGACAACATTTAAGAAAACTTTTTGTGATAAATTTCGAAGTGCATACACAGGAAGCCAGTTTTTTAGATAGGTACTTAATATGTGAGTTCCAACTTAATTTGGGATCGATGTGAAAGACCAGAAAACGGACCGATTCAAGCGTGTTTATATGATCTATAAACTTCAATGTAAAAAATATATGCTCTGTTTTAGCCTCATTATTTAAGCTTAGCTGGTTTGCTGTGAACTAATCAGCAACCCTCAACTATGTATCCACCACCTTCTCTCTCAGATGATCTAAATCATTATCCTGCAATACTACAGTTGTATTATCCGCAAAAAGTATGAATTCAGCATCGAGATCGCCCCTCTATACATTGTTGATAAAGATGAGAAAGAGAAGCGGTTTCCAGACTGGAACCCTGTGGTACTCTCTATAGCTTTTTAAAAATCTGATTAGAAAAGTATTAATCTATTAAGATGGGCCATGTCAATTAGTCCCCATCCTTAAAATCCTGATTTATAATATCTGTGTTTGTTTATGGCCATTTTGTTGGCATGGATTTTGAAACTAAATTTTGAAATTTAAAAAAGATTTAAATTTTCAGATGTTTGGATAATTGGTTTTTTAAGTTTTTTTTCAAAAGATTAAAACTATTAAAATGGGCCTGTAATTTGATAAGTTTGTTTTTGGTCCCTTTTTTATTAATTGGTATTACCCTAAAATTTTAAAATGTCAGGAAATTTAAAATAAAATATTTAAAAGAAATTGGGGAATGTGAAAGTCAGAAAATATGCTGTTGTTAATAAGACATCCTGTGTTAATACATTATTTTCAAATAATGTTGGAAAGTGACAAAATCCATAGAACTAGTATAAACATATTTTTTTGGGTGAACTCGATAGACAAATTCAATTAAATTTTCTATTTATAATTAAGAAACACTAAAGCTGAAATATATTTTAATTTTCTGAATATCAATCGTCACTGGCTCATTAATTTGAGAAAGGTATCGAAAAAGATGAACAAATATAAACTTATTGTGGCATATCTCTTAAAAAGAAAGGATTTTATAGACAAAATATTAAATTTAAAATAATGTTTAGGTTTTGATAGAAAAATAACTTTAACTCGACATTATGTAAGGCTGATATACTAAGGTACCTAAACCTACGACTAACGCGATATTACTTTAAAAACAGCAGATCACCTACTTAACTCTAGGTATTACACATACACCAAATTTAAAATAATTATCTCATTATTTTAAAAGTTATCGTTTCAACAGAGAAACAAACTGATAGGTAGATGGATAAAATAGAGAATTCATGTTTTCCATTTTACTACAAAACGTTAAAATCTGCAGGATCCTAGACTTTTTGGCGTTAACTATATTTTCTTTGCAGCAAGAAAAGTCAAAATATATACACTTGAGTTTAAAGGTTTGTTAAAAAGTAACAAAGTAAAAATACCTTTTTCTGTTTATGTTTTTTTAATGCATATGTTTATTGGTATATTAATTTAAATTAAACCTATTATTATATTAAAATACAAAACTAATATAGTAATTAACGTTTTAAAAATGTTTTAAATCTTGACAAATCTAAGCTACAAGAAAAAAATTGGAATATTTTTATTTCAACACAATTAAAAATAACCTAAATAAAATAGAGATATTACATTGCTTTTGGCTAGAAGACAAATATTAACTCTTAGTTTGTGTTGAAAGCTACTATGGTGGCTTTGTAACTGTCAACACTAAGAGAAGGTCTCGTGTTAACCAACCGTTCACCCGATTTAATTAAAAATAATATTTTTACTTAATCCCGTGACGAAAGATATTGTGCAGTTTATTTTTGTAAACACTGTCGCACAGGGACACTGGCAAATTACGAAACCAAATCTAATTAGTTTTTGCGAATTAACATTTTAATTTATTTGCGTAAAAATAAGTAGATAATCTGGTTTAACAAAATGGTTTTTTTTCTATAGATTTAACATCAGGGTCAACGATTTATTCAAGGCTTAGAACAAGGATATATAAAAATATATAAAAATACAGACGCTTTAATTTACATTAAAAATGTTTAACAACAGCATAGGCCAGCCAGTACAATTATTTTTTTCGACAATGGAAAAGTGATTAGGTACTTGTTTTCATAAACATGGGGAAATTTTATAAAACTTAACAATAATAATTTTGTATGTGGATACCGAACAGACCGTGATTTGTTTTTTTGCCTTAAGAGTGCATTTACGCTACACCTTAGGGGTCGGGAAAGGACGCGGAGACGGTGGGCAGAGACTAACTAACTCCCACTACCACAATTTTCGTAAAGCCGCATTAAAAATATTGTTGTTCCCGATTGCAAGCCTACAGAAGATAACGTTTTTAAAGTAATCATTTATTTTATATATTTGTTTATTGTACAGTGATTCAAGCCGTAAAAATTATTTTCGAAAAATTTTAAAATTTAGATCAGGTTTTCTAGAACTTGTCCGTAAAAAATATTTTTTATAAAGTTTAATCTTAAGTTCTGGCAAGTACTTAGTTCTTTAGAATAACAAACTTTATTTCGTTAAATGAACCTTTTTTCAAAAAAAAAAACGAAGTCGCATTTATGTATTATTTTAATAATAATTTCTAATTATTTGCCGTTTTGCTAAAAAAATTCTAATTATTAAATATAGTCCAGTTACTGGGGGAAATACCCTTAAAAAAATCGGATTTAATCATTGCATTTATTTAAATCTTGTTTATTTTTGTGTCTTAAATATTGTTACCTGTTCTTTAACATAAAAATTAATTATTCACAATTTTTAATCTTTTGAAACCCCTAAAACCCTTTAAAAACTACTACTCTTTATAAGGATAACATGAAAAAAAAAATAGTTTTGCTATGTATATGTATTCATATAAATCCTCCAAAATAAATAATTTTGTAATATTCCAAAATTTATTTTAAAAAGTGCTATTAGTTTTTTTACAATAACTTCGTTAATTTTAATGCTACGACATCCGTCTAAAAACCATTCTAAAGAAAACTTAATAGGCTTTAAGGCTATAGTGGTAAGAATACTCTAAAGTTCTTTACGTTTAAACATTTAAGGGCCAAAGGGCTGGAGACAGGTGCTCCATGCGCTATAAAGCAACTTCAACCAGCTATATCTCGTTATTTTTTAAGCTACAGCAAAAATACGAGACTTTTATTAGTGCTCATATTAAAGGTCTTTTTAAGCTCTTTAAAAAGTTTCAATAACAGTAAAATCTTGGACTTCCATTGTCTTTATTTGTTATTTGTTACACAACGTTTCGGTTAGTGATGTATCTCCAACCGTTTTTAAGTGATAACTAAAAACTATTCTTATTTAACTATCCTGTTAAAGCTACCGACTTAGGTAGCAACATATAACTTCAAACTTTTAAAATTTTTTTCCATTTCTGAAATGCACCGAAGTCTTAAATTTGTAACTCAGAAAATCTTCGTCATAACTAGAAAAGTCGTGGGACATTAGAAAATTCAGGCGTTGCCAAGATAATTCAGAATATCTGACACTAGACTTCCCGGTTAAATACATTTTGTCGTATGGGTTTAAACGCTAATTTATTACGGCTTCTTTAAATTTTCTTTTCTTCCAGTGGGTTTCTTTATGAATAGTTTTTGCTTCCGACCATTATATGCGGTGTTTTTTGACCTAGCGTGATCGGCTATACCTGACTTCAACGTTTCACCTCGTTCCGTATGTTTTTTGTGTTCTTTGACTCTAACTTCGAGTGGTCTTTTTATTTCCCCGATGTATACCTCACCACATTCACAGGAAATTTGGGAGATACAGTCATTATTTGAAGCTTTGTTGTCTGGTCTTGTCTTGGTAAGAATGCTTCTTAGAGTAGTTTGTGATTTAAATGCCGTTTTAATGTTATACTTATTAGCGACCCTGCGGATTTTTTCCGAAGTTCCTTTAATATATAGAATTGTCATAAATATTTGGTCATGTGGAGTCTCGTTTGAGTTAGAAGTTTTTGTCTTATTTTGATATTTTTTTATTGTTTTCTTTACCAGTTTCTCACTGTATCCGTTCTGCTTAAGATCTCTAGTTATGTTACTTATTTTCTCTTGCAGGGATTACTTACTGCTACATTATATGCACGATTATATAAAGTGCGTATGTCCCCCTATTTCGTTTCGTTGGAGTGATTAGAAGTCTGGTGTAAATATTGTCCAGTGTGGGTAGGTTTTCTGTATACCGAGGTTTGAATATGTCCATTATTTCGCTTGACTAAAACGTCGAGAAAAGGTAGTGCCGAATTTTGCTCCTTCTCCATTGTGAATTTAATACAAGGTCGAAGACAATTTAGATGTTTTAAGAAATCTTCAAGTTCTTCGTCATTACCCGTCCATACAATAAAAGTGTCGTCAACATATCTTAGCCAAACTTTTGGTTTAATTGGTGCAGTTTTGATTGCATGTTTCTCAATCCATTCCATATAAATATTTGCTACCACTGGGGAGAGCGATGAACCCATGGGAAGTCAATCATTCTGTGCGTAGTACTTATCTTTCACCTGAAAATAGGATCTACGGAGGCTAAGCTCCAACAAATCCATCACTCCCTCCAGCGGCAGGGTGGTGCGTTCTACTAGTGAATTATCTCTTTCTACATTTTTGAGAATGTCAACAAAATAACTGGAGTTCTTAACAAAAGATGAGACTTACCGACCAGTGGTTTAATTAGTTCTAAAAGGTGTTTTGCCAGTTCAGTTATGGGTGCATTTCTAGAACTGGTGATGGTTATTAAGGGTATATTGTTCTTGTGTATCTTCGATAGTCCATAGAGATGAGGTAGTTTACTGTTATGTGGTGTTAAAGCTTTTTTTGTTTCATCGTTCAGAAAGTTTTTGTATTTCTTTAGGGTCCTGTAAATTTTGTTTTCTATGGATGGTGTTGGATCTTGATCGAGAGATCTGTATTTACCTTTTCGAAGAACGTCGTCTATTTTCCTGTCGTAAGTAATTGCATCCATGACTACAGTGGCATTCCCTTTATCTGATGGAAGAATTTTGATAGTTTTATCATTTTGAAGCTCTTTAAAAGCTACAAATTTATTTTGACCTATATTGGTGGAGTTATTTTGTTTTGTTTCCAAAACTTTCCATCGAAATTCTTCCGTATCTGGTCCTTGGAGTCGTATAGTTTCTACACTACTAATCATGTCCAAAGTCGGTGTATGTTTTGGAGCTATGGCAAAGTTTAACCCTCTCTCTAAAAGATGTTCTTTAGTTTCCGAAAGAGTTCGGGAGGACATGTTAATTACAGTCTTTTTGTTGACATTCTGGGGTTGATTGTTTACCGTAAAGTCTGTTCAGTTTGTTCTGGTGTTTTTTCCGTAAATCGTCTTTGGCCTTCTCATATGTTCTTTGTATCTTCTGAAAAATGGGGTTACTTTCCGATTTCTAATCATCGATGCCTGCACCATACAAAATTTCTTCTGTTTCTTCCAGGATTTGACTTTTATCTTATTTATCGTCTCCAAGCTTTATTCTTGTCTTCTTAAAAAGCATCTGATGATTGGCGGTTTGCTAAAGCTATGCTCGCTTTGTCGCGTGTTGTTAAATGCATAAACTTTCAAAAAATAAAAAAACACTTTTCAAGAATTAATGCAGAAAGGACTTTAAAATATTTTTTTGCATGAAAGCTTCGAAATTAATCCCTGTGTCCTCTTATAGGTTAAAATAGTAGTTTTAAAATTAATAAAATCAATAAACTTCCTTTTTAAGTAAAGTCTAATTTTTAATTTTATTACTGCATATTATATATTTATAACATTATTTTTTGTAGTTTTGGGACATATAATTGACCTACTATTTTTAATATAATTTTGTAGTTAAAAAATTAATTAATTGATTTACCCTCCGTAACAAATAAAAATATACCTTTATAAACTTAATTTAAAATGTGCATGAAGTATAATAAACCTGCTTAAATGTCGAGGGAAATGGAAGTACCTACTATTGTTTCCTTATGTTGCCTTATGCCTATAATTATATAAATAATACAATTTCTGTGTATTGTGTCTAAAAAAAGCAATAATTGCGCCATATTTTTTTTGCTCTAATAAGTATGTTTATTTAAAACACACATCCACGTGCATTGCTTTATCTTGTTTTTATTCATTTTTTATAAGAAAACGACTATTAATAAATTTTACATTACATACACGTCAGCTCTAGTTGTAGAAACGGGCAAAAATTATTTATTTATACGGTTCGGGACTCTGCACGTGCTTGAAAATTACTTTCAATTAAAGGGATAAAATAATAAATTACTCTTTTGTATACACTTCGTAAAAATAAAACATATTAATGAAAATTATAGATATACTAGTGTTTGTTTAAAAGTATTTTTTATTCAACACCTGCTTACTACAAGAGTCATTATTTGTGCCAATTTAGGCAAGTTAATTATCAAATAACACACTAGAGTGTTATAAATCATAACCCCCTAGTGGGTTATGGTTTATAACTCTCTTTCTTGTTTTAAAATATGTATTTATTTCTTACCAGTATTAAAACAGGTATCCAAATTAACATTATTATTAAATGAAATGGATGAACTGAATATTGTCGAATTGTCCATGTTTCGGAAGTTGAGGTCGAGGGTTTTATTAGGCCTACGCAACTGCTTGACTGTTTAATGGTCCCTTGAATTTTTCAGATTTTTTTTTGTTTTAGACGGATTCCTCAAGGTAGCCTTCCTCTACTGACAATGACTATCTTCCATGGGCTTAAGTATTGTCATGTTGGCCCCCGCATTAGCTAGTAGGGTAACGGAGGATCTTCTTAGACAGGGGCCGGTGTATAGTTCTTGATCCTTTAGGTGTAAATACGCAGCAATTTTTAAGGGTGTTTTTGACAAGGTATTTATACGCATATACTGAGTTGTAGTGTAAAAAAGCGGCTGTGGCTAGTGTTTTTTGGTCTACTTGGACCTAACCTCAGTTCCTCCCTCTAGAACCAAAATAAATAATTTTATGGTAGAACACCTTCTATTTTACAGGATGAAGTTATTTCCCCGACTATTAACTCATTGGTTTTACTAAAAAACACATTAAAACATTTTATTTTATATTTAAAAATAATCAACGAAATTATCTAGGGATTTTTAGACAGATAGGTTGGTGAAACTAAAAGGGGCTATATCTAAAATGTAAACTCTTTTACCAGCATTAATGTAAAAAAAATTAAAAGTATTTAATAGAAAAATTGAAAAATTCTATAAAACTCATTTAATCCGAGTAGAGCATTCTTTTATTTTTTTGTAAAAGGTGCCTTATGATAAGGGTGCCTAGGGACTCCTGCAGTTATAGTGAAAGGTGTTTTATTAATAATTAGATATTAATACAAGTGAGGCAGGGGCGCATTTCCCTAAATTTGAATTTGTGGATAAGGTTTTAAAACACAAACAAAATTAATGCGGTTAATGTAAACTCCATTTTTACACAATTTAAATTTAAAAAGAAGGCGCTCTTCAACTGTCTTCCAAGTTTTTAAAAGCAAAAATATTTTTGTTTTGGTGGTCTTTTTTCTTAAAAATAACGGCTTAAGAAACGTAACAATAAATGTATCCTAATTAATAATACATGTTGCACCATAAAATCATTCAGTTTGGCTGTGTCGAGGTTCAAGAAGGAGGAATTTTAGAAAAGTTTGTGCGTTTTCAAGGTTATATCCAAGTAGGTTGTTATAGCTTAAAAACTAGAAATGTCCGACAAAATGTAACTTCAGATTTGTAATCAGCGCCCCAAAAAAACCCCCGTACACTATGTTTCAAGAAAATCGGCATTGGGCCCGATAAATAAAAAATTACTCGATTTTCTTATAGAGATGAAGGGTTGTGAGGAGCATAAAGTATTTAGTCCATAAAGACGACGGAGCTAATTTTTGCCTGTAAATGTAAAAAATAGGTCAGCAAAACGTTTCCGTCAATTCTTTTATCTTTCTTGAATCCATTAATTTTTTTAAAACTTCTCAGTTGTTGGATAAAACATTGTATGCTACTCGTGTGCTATGTTTTCCAAGTCACTTGAGAAATTATACCACACGGCCTGACGGCCTCGTAGTATACATTTTTCTCGCGTGACTTATTTTAAACATAACACACTGGTACCATAAATATCTATTATACCCCAACTAATAATCTCTTTATAAAAGTTACTTCTGTGTTAATAACTGTTTTGCTGCGCTTAAGGATTTCTAATAAAAAATATGGATTTAAGCTTGTGAAACGCAAAGAAGAAGGTCAAGTTACAATTCTTAATAGACATTTTTTATGATTTAAAAAAGTTTATAATTTAATTGTTACTCTAAATCGTTTTATTGCAACTTAAAGATTAACTGTTTTAATTTTCATGTATTTGCTATAATATAAGTATAATCCCAAGAAAAGAAACTTTTTTCTTTTAATATTTATTCTACAAATTATAAAACTATATTCATAATCAGGGTATAAGTTTTCTTTTTCATGTCACATTGTGTCTATCAAAATTGACAACAAAAAAGTTATAGGATAAGGTTTAAAGAAAAACTAAAAATTAAAAAAAAACGATGAATTAACCAGAACTAACGTTGAATAATCATGTCTCGATTATTGTAAATCCTAAGGACCCTTGCCGGAAACCGTTTTAAAGAATATGACAGCATTTTTTTAAGAAAATCTTTACCAAAAAAATATTTTTTTGTAATTGCTGTGAGACCAATAAAAACCAAATTGTGGTTTGTTAAAGGTTAGCTGTTATTTATCAAACACGAAATTTCAGACATTCAAAGGCAAATAACGCAAAATCTACGATTTTTTCGAGGAAATCTAATAATAACTTTTTTAAAGCATTTGCAAAGACCTACCTTTCTTTAAAAAAAAGATTTGTATCGTAAAAATTAAGTGAGTTATGATTAAAATAAGGTTAGACCAACATTTTTTAAATGCAAAAGTCTTCAAAAACAACCTCCTAATTACCAGCCTTATTAAAATAAGTCGTAGACCGTTTTCAGTTCTCTTTATCTATGTATCATAAATACATTCCAAAATTTTAACTGATTTAAGTTGCTTATTTAAAAAAAAATGAGCTGCAAGTGAAAATCAAATTTAAAAATTTTAATAAAAAATTACCTTTTCTTCAAAATAACTCAAAAACTAAGGGAGATTATATGTAAAAATTACCAGGTTATCAAATCGTATCTTTTTGAATTTCTAACATTTTGCTTTTTTTTAAATAACACTTTGACGGAAATTGAGTGAGATACACCTAAACATTTAAAACGCGTATGTATAGACGGTGGCGAGCTGGTGTGGTAGCTGCGTACCGGTCTCTCAAAATATATTAGATACAAAAAATAAAGCATTATCGAATTGGAAAAAAAAAATTGCCGCTTAGCCGTGAAGACCCGGGTTCGATTCCCGCACTGTCCTTTGGACTTTTTCATAGCTTGTCACCTCACAGAAGGCAATGGCAAACCACTTTGTGGTATTTCTGCCTAGTAAACCCCCTCACATGTGCTTCGAAAGGCACGTTAAGCCGGTGGTCCCGTATATCTGTGTAGATTGGTACGCAACACAGGTATGTGCGAGAGGGCGCCTACGCTCTGCATAGATTATGGCACATTGAGAAGAAGAGAAGTATAGACGCGCACTACCTTGTTTCAGCCCTTTAAATTCACCTCTTTAAAAAAGTAAGGGTTTTGTGCAGTTTTAATATATAGGACCTTATAGCTCTTAAAAAAAATAACAAAATGGTTTTTTCAAACAACTTTTTATTGCAAAATCTGAAGGAGTTGTGCTTAAAAAACCAACTTTTTGGAGCATACTTGGGTTTGCTTTTAAGGGTTTGCACTTTTTTCAGCTTCGTTTCCTGGACTATGTCATCGTTTCATATTTTATTTCAGCCAATAATGAATCTAAAATCAATTTCTCTCCATATAAAATGTTTTTAAAACTAACACTAAAAATATATTTTACAAAAGGTTAGTAAAATTTATGTTTATAGTATTTACGTTTTGTATTTGCAGATACAGTTTAATTACTGTATAACCACAAAATGTCGTAAAATATAATACACAATGTAAGAAAAGGAACTGAACGTGGTTAAACCATACACCTAAAAATGACGGTAATAACAGCTTTAATTTTAACTAGACCATAATTTTGTGTTATAAAGATATTAAAGTAAAAAATAGCATCTATAGTCCAGAAAACGAAAAATGCATAAATTTGCATGAAAATTTGAGATTAGGCTAAACTTACCCTCCTCTTCAAAATCTGTAGTATGCCGATGGGCGCTCTTTATTTTTTAGGGGTAAAAACTACCCTTTATTACTAAAACCCATAAAACTATACATAAAAGCTTAAGTTAAGTAAAATTTGACTCAAATAAGTTAAAAAAGTATCATTTTGTTTCTTTGGAGCATTATTTGAAATATAGCCCTTAAAAATTGACCCTTACTTTGGTTAAAAATAAATATTTACCCTTAAAAATGTATATATTATCACAGTGCATGAAAATTTGGGATTAAGCTTAACTTACCCTCCTCTTCAAAATCTCTATTATGCTTAAGGTAGCTTTTTATTTTTTAGAGATGAAGACTAACCCTTATTGCAAAAACCTTTAAAGTTTTCTTATTAAAGCTTACGTCACATAAAATTAGGCTGACATAAATTAAAAAATAAATATTTAATTCTTTGAAACATTATTTAATATATTATATATTTTAACCCTTATTATGATTTAATTAAAAAAAATGTTTACCCTAGAAAAATTAACACATTGTGACAGAGTTGAAATTTAAAAATGTAACTGCTCAAAATTATTACTAATTTAATTTTGTAATTTTTTAATCCTCAAAAACATACTCCTTACAATCTTACAATAAAAAAAGAACAAAACCGCGTATTTAAATAAAAATGCATCGAATCGTATTTAGAATGCTCGAAAAAATTGGTTTTTTAAGCGTAACTCATTCAGTTTTTGTTATAAAACGTTCTTTAAAAAACCATTTTGTTGGTTAGTTGTGGAAAGTATATTTTCAAAACCCTTACTTTTTAAAGGGGTAAGTTTAAAGGGCTGAAACAAGGTAGTGCTCGTCTATACACACGTCTTAAACGTTTATATCTCACCTAAATTCCGTCATGCCGTAAATAAAAAAAAAATATTTGTAATTTTAAAAGCTACAATTTGATACCTTAGTAATTTTTACTTTTTTCCCTTAGTTTTTCAGTTATTTTAAAGAAAAGGTAATTTTTTATTAAAATTCTAAATTTTAATATTTACTTGCAGCTCCATTTTTTCCAAAATTAAGCAATTTAAAATTTTAGAATGCATTTATAATACATAGATAAAGAGAATTAAAAAAGAAAGCTACGACTCATTTTAATTCGGGTGGGAATTAAAGGGTTGTTTTCGAAGATTTTTGCCCTCAAAAAATTTTGGTCTTACCTTATTTTAATCATAACTCACTCAACTTTTATGTTACACACCTTTAAAAAAAAAGAAAAGTCTTTGCAAGTGCTGTTAGTTGCTGTTTGTGAAATTTTG
>JAHBCN010002964.1:52500-82457 GCA_019359885.1 Listronotus oregonensis
ACGCCCTGTATCTCCAAGACGAATCAAGTTAGCCGCAATCTTTTTTTACCGTTGCAATTGTTTTGAAAACTGAACTCAAGAAAATGCCGTTAGATTTGCTTTATCGCAGTTTTTTTAATACCCTGAAAATCCATTGAAAATAAACTTAGAAAAATTAAGAGTTAAATGTTAGGTTAAGTCAACTTCATCTTCAAAATGAGTGAAACAAAAATTACTTTCTTTTTTATGATTAATACTAGTATCAAAAAGATGTGTAAAATAACTCTAAATTATGAGTCACAATTTAAATAAGGTCGGTGTAATAATACCCGACCCTAATAAGGCAATAATTCTCTATTGGAATAGCTAAACCTAAAATATATTATTCTCCAACTAAATATAAAGTTCGTGGCAATTTGTTCCAATTAAAACTTAAAACCTGGTATTGGACATGCTTCGTAAGAAATAAAAATTAATAGGTAGGTAACAAAGGCCCTGACTTAAAGTTTTTAGCTATAGAAAATAAACTGATGGCCGACAGGAAACAAAAAAACTTTAATTTAATTTCTACCCACTTTAAAGTTTTTAAGGAAAGTTAGAACTCGTTAAATATTCAGATTTAGGTCAATTTAAAAATTAAATTCATACTTCGGAGTGAAGTTAGTTACGTTAAAAAAATAAAATTGTTATACAAGATATGCTAAAAATAGTATAAAAAATTAGTACATATATGAGTTTACGGTCGAAAATAAAAAGTTTGCAAAAGTACTCAAATATAGTTTCGCATATATGCGGAAGTCAGTGGCGTACAATTTTTTTAGAGTTATTTTTGATTAGGTGTCCCCTGAGATGCCACTGGACTTAATAATTTTAATTTAATTAGGATCCAATTAGGTCTTTATTATTAAAAATAACACTGACAAATTTTAAGAAAATCGGCTACAGGGTATTTAAGATAATTCCAAAAAAAATATTAAAAAAAAAACTGTAATACCCTGAACCTTAGAAACTATGCTTTTTCGCACCCATATTTAAAGAATATTTTTTTAAATACTTTTAATGAAAAATTAACTTGTAAAATTTGGCAGTGTATAATTCGAATACCCTGTTTGTTATATATCTGTTACATACACTGTACCTAATTGTAAAAAAAAACATCCTTATATGTCTACAGTTATGAAATAAAGCACATTTACATAAAAAATAGTTATAAAATATATCTAAGGTTAAAGCTATGATATGTACCTACTTAATTTTTTTTTAAATTTAGATAAGTGTAAAACACCCAATATTTCACGCATTTTGTAAATACAATTTAAATGCAAAACCATATACTTGCTGCTATCAGCACGTAGAATGAGAGAGAAAGGTTGTAGACTTATCGCGCAATGCTTCTTCTAGCAGGAATATGCTCAAAAGGCTAGCTTGTACATATACCATTTATAAATATAGTTAGTCAGTTTTATAACCTTTGAGCATATACTTACTAGAGACAGCCCGGCCGCTGAATAGGTGTATAACCTTTCTCTCGCTGCTGATTGGTTGGCGGGGATGGGTATACACCCCACAGTAAAGTTTGACTTAAATAAGTTAAAAAAGTAGTATTTTGTTTATTTGAAACATTATTTAAAATATTTCAGCCCTTAAAAATTAACCCTTATAATTATTAAAAAAATATTTATCCTAAAGAATTATTATATTATGTGTTTTGCATGATAATTTGGATTTAAGCTTAACTCACCCTCCTCTTTAAAATCTCCATTATGCTGAAGGTCGCTTTTAATTGTTTTCCTACGAGCGTGCGGAAAAGTCCACTTTTCCGCACGCATTTGAGTGCGCAAAGTTGCACTTTTCCTCACGGCGTGCGGAAAAGTAAAACTACTCTAAAATCTTACAGGTAAGCAAGATTTATATGTATTTAAGTAATTGTAGGCTATTTCATGCAATATACGAAGCCATTGCAAGTTTTAGTTTATTCTCTTTTTTGTTTGTTACTTAGTAATTTTTAATATTTCAACTAAAACACAAAAAAACATTTTTTTTTAATTACCCTGTATAATAATAATAAATGATTATGACAAGTCAAGCAACAATATGTAATCTTGGTGATTTTAACACATGTCAGATTTTTTCTTCGTTCCCATATGAAAAAGCAATTGCACAAGTGAATTTCAATACAAACAAGCATTTTTAATAAAAGCATATAGTATCTTTTTTAATTAAATAAAATCCGACAAAATAACTATTTAAAATGAGTAGTTCCGATGAGGGCCACAAGATTCTATCCTGGATGCAGCAAATACCGTAAGTTTGAATTTATTACCAGCAAAATCTCGTGAAAAATATGAGAATCAATATAGTCATTTCGAAAACGAATTGCTCCGAAAGGCGACAAACAGTATTAAAGAATAAGTGTTCTTGGCCTATTTTGCGGATTTGCAAAAACATATAAACCTAATACTTTATGGAGTAAGTACTCTATGTTAAAATGTGTCTCAAATGAAAAGGAACCTTGATTTAAGTTATAATTTAAGCTAACATCACTACTTAAACACCAAAACGTGGGATACCGGCCAAAAAATCAAAAACTTTCAGCAAAGAAGTTTTAAGATTCATGAAAAAAAGTACGTAATAATATTTTACCTTGTAATAAAAGTTGCTACAATTTTGGATTAGCCGGTGCTTTAGGAGAGATGGACTTCAAAAATAATGATTGATGACATACAGGATAATGAAAATTTGATAGTGGTGAAAATTCTGACAGTAAAAATAACACTTCCAGAATCTTTGTAGTGTCCGATGAAACAAATAACGGACTTTATCCACAATTGTACCGTAAATATGCAAATTTGCGAAAACCCTACCCCACACAGACGTTTTTTTGTCCAGTATAAACAAGGAGCACAGTACGCAATGTGTGGAATAAATTCAATAGTAAATGCCTTCAGAAATTGCGCACACCTAAAATTAAAAAATCCAGAAGAGTACACTGGACATAGTTTTCGTCGATACTCTGCGACTATGTTAGCGGATTTTGGAGAAGGAATTACCAATGTCAAGCGACTTGGGGGCTGGAAATCAACGGCTGTAGCTGAGAGCTACATTGATGAATCCACAAATCAGAAAAAGGATATGTCGGATAAAATATTGACCATGAACAACTCCCCTCCTGAGCTAAGTCAACCTTCATCAAGCCGTACAATAAGCGCTTCCATAAGCCACCCGCTAAATGAAATTACAGGTTCTGCAATTAATTTACAATATGCTAAAATATGAAAATATATGAAAAAAATTCCACCCCCAAGGTAAAGGCCCCCTTCGGCATGATGTAGATTTTGATTCTTGGACAATTTTCTATCTACTGTCAAAATTTTAAGTCATTCTATGCATTTTGAAAAAGTTGCTAGGCAAAATGGTTCGTGTTCTGGACTACTAGTTAATAATTAGAGAGAATCTTAACTGATTTATAAACTGCGTTGAAATGTTTTGATTTATTTTTTAGTTTGGCTGACTAATATGCTTTATTATAAGAGGTTAACATTCTAAATGTATACTAATAATACATTCACTTTTATCCCTTTGCATTTCCTAATTATATTGAGAAGTTTTTTAGGGCAAGCCTTCACCTTTAAGTACATATGTCATTGGTCGTCGCTTTTTATAACACATACCGCTGCAAGGGCGAAAGGCGTTTTGAAAAATCTCTCTATTATTACGAATGGGTTATTGGAAACGGATGTCAGTAGAATGCTTGGGAAAACAATGGTGATAATGATTTATTGGCAGGTCGTGAATTTTAATAAAAAGTTTGTTATTTTTTTACTGATTGAATACATTTACATTGTTTACTCATTTATTTAAATTAATTGAATTGTGGAAATAAGGTCATTCGCTAAGCAATGGTAACGTGATTGCATCATTTTTTATAATCTAACAATAAAACCATTTTTTTATTACTTTTAAAATAGTAGGATCTTATTTATCAGTTATCACTTTAACTAAATAACAAGAATAATTTAATAAACACTGAAATTGTTTATTTTTCTTTAATATCTTTTTTATTACCCAAATACCTTCTACTTCTAGAAAAGTTTCTTGATTATTTTTAAGCACAGAAGTATTTACGTTCTTGACTTTTTCTTAAAATTCGTAACGTTTCATAATTTTATCTTTATTATTTATTGACCTTATACAGGGTGTTTCCAAAGTAAACCTAATTCTTTCAGCAGCGACTTCCATTAAAAAAAATTTCTATTATCAGGGGTCTGAAAATCTTTTTTTAAGTTACACCCCGTAAATAAGTTAATAATAAAAACGGTTTTCAATTAGGTGCAACAACAACAAAAAACTAATTTAAAAATTTCTCATTTATATTAACTTTTATGTAAAATTTAATGGCAGAAAAAGTAAATAAATATACGACTAATAAAGGGTAGGGGGTGTTTCGTTATAAAAACTTCTTAGTGCTACGTTTTTTTATAAATTTAATTTAACGATCTAAAAGAACAAACACCTCAAAACGATAAATTCAAAAGTTTGCAAGAAGTTGTAACTTTATTTTACTACGTAATTTTAATTTACTAAAAAAAACGTTTGATTTAATTTATAAATATTGATAAAAGTCTTTTTGAAAATTATGTGCCATTTAAATGGCATTTTTTTGCAGGTATTATTATTATTTTTGTTACTCCGAGAAGTGCGCTTGATAGGTTAAAAAAAATGTAATTTACACCTATAAAGGGCAAGCTGGTATTTATATTATATTAGGAGAAGCCTCAATAATTGCGGCGACACAATGGGGTTATATAAAGAGGTATTTCCCGACAGCGCAGCGTGTGCGACAAAGGTGTAAATTATTATTATTTTTAAACTCATCAAAAACATTTCTCGGAATGGGAAGAATAGTAACAAAAACCTCAAAAGTGCCATTTTACTGATAAATTAAATTGAAACGTTTTTTTTATCAAATTAAAATCAGATAGTAAAATAAAGTGTCAATTTGCTTTAAGATGTACATTAAAACTTTTACTTTTAAAGTTAAATTTTTCGTAAACGGTTGAATCTGTGCTTTTGAGGTGAAAGTACCTTTTTAACTGTCCTCTCTGTCTGTTAACTTAAATTTACAAAAGAAACGTTGCACAGAAATACAAAAATGTTTTTATGACAAAACAGCCCCCACTCTTCAAAACCAACCGTTTTTCGAACATATATTAACCTATTTTTTATGTCATTAAATTAAACATAAAATTTAATACAAACCTGGAAGATGTCATTTAATTTATATTTTTTTAGTAGTTGCATGTAATTAAAAACCGTCCTCATTACCAAACCCTTTAACGGGCCGAAGCTCGAAAACGGGGAATTTCCGAATCACTGTCGATAAAAAAAAAAGATTTAATTTGAATGAGGAGAAAACGCTGCCAAAATGTTTTCCTTTTCTTTTGACACACCCTGTAAAACTCCCTAAATAAAAATTTAAAAAAATTAAATGTTTGTACCGCAATTCAACAGTAAATTACTGGTAACAATTAAGTTATTGTTGATATTTTTTAAATCCATCTATCATTTAAAAAAGTTGCCTTTTTTTTGAACCTGTCCATTTAATATTTTACGGATTTTTTCTCACATTTGTGGTTAAACATTTTAACAGGTTTGTTTTAAAGTGTTTAATTTTAATAGACAATATGGCTCAAGTGCGTAGATTTGGTCATTTGTCAGCTAGGTGTTTTTGGGAGGAGGCGAATTGTGGAGTTACGTGCGGCAGATATGTCAATTTAAGAAATTGAATTTGACCTTTCGGTACATTAAGAAACTAGTAGAACCACATGATCTTTCAACCTTAGACATTATGGACCGTATTACCGCTTACGATGGCCTCCAAAATCACCTGATCTCTTTCCGAGTGAACATGTGTAAGACATCCTAGCTAGCAAATTGTTGATCTAACAGCACGCCACTTAAACTGTGACAGAACTTAGACATAAGTTAGAGGTAGGTTTGGTCAAATGAGATCAAGGATCTAATACTCTGTTACAATTAATGGTGTTATTGATCATCCGATTTGGTGTAACACCTAATCATTTATTAACGATACATGTAATTATAAAGTTAATAAAATATATATTGTATATAAATAGGTGTTTATCTTTTTTCCTCACTTAATATAGGATATGGATTTTTTATAGTACCATTGATAGAGAGCAACAAGATTTATCAAACTGTTTATGAAGCAGTGTAAGACTGGTATCCTACATTCAAGCAAAGCCACCCTATATACATAAAGTTAAATAGTTTAATTTTTCTTGATAATATATCAAATTATATTAGATATTTTCTAGATATTGTTTAGTAGAAAGGATTGTACCTTATAACATTTTTAAATATTATTGTAAATTGCCTTATAAGGAGTGTATGCTGTTAAATATTTAGGAAATATTCAATACAAATATGTTTCCGAACTCTTAATTTTTTTATAGAAATAGTTACGTTAATTATAGCAAGACATGTCCAAATTTAAAAATTTTTGTACATATTTAATATCCGAAGACCCTATAAACACAAGCCAGGTCTCTAACAGTAATTCAAAACTTAAAACGGGCGTGTTCCAGAGAAAATAATTTATGACTAAGGAAATCCCAAGACGCGACCAAACTAAAATCTAATAATTCATTTTGCACTGTAAGCCTGAATTATAATCTAAGCAAGTTTAATTTTAACGAAGTATTTTCCGGTGGACTTTTAAGTTTTAAACGATATGGGTGTGTCACAGTAGTGAATATCACCTATTTATATTATTTAAATTTCCTACGACAGAATTTTGCAAGGACCTGAGAATGTTTAAGCGACAGGATATATGGTCAGATCTTATGTTTTATAAAGTTATAAAAAAATTATTTTGCGTTACTGTTAAAAGAAAAGATAATAATAAATCTCATATACAGGGTATTTCAAAAAAACATAGGACAGTATTTAATGAAAGATTCCCTGGCCAAAAATAAGACAAAAATGTAGCTATATACAGGGTGTCCGGAAATAACGTTCGAATAATTTTAGGGGTGATTCTACAGGATAAATTATGAAGAAAAGTTCATATTAACATAGGCCCGCAAATGCGTCATAAGGTTGCTATGGCGATTCAAAGATGGCACCGAGATATAGAGGTTCTATTTTATATCTCATGATCAGAATGTTTTTAATAAAGTAATTACATATTGTGTTATTAAGTAGGGCTCCAGGCCTTCGTGATCTGTCCCAAAATAATAAAAAAAAATTACGAAACGACACTTTAAAATACTAAGATAGATAACCACCTTGCGCAACCCGATATGTCGCACTGCATATTAGGGTGGAGTGAAAAATAAAAATTTTGGATTTTGGTAACGGCAGTGGTGCAAAAAGTAAAAAATAAAACTACCCCATAAGGTGCCCCCACCCATTTTTTTTTATTATGGCAGTGTTCTGATTGAGTTCCTTGTAACGTAAGACAGGCATGTTTCAAACTTCATTAATCTAGTATTGTATTTTAAAGTGCTCCAATGTAAATTCTTTTACCAGGAAATGAAAAAAATCTTTTTATAAACAAAATTTTTAATATCTTTTACACCAAATGAAGACGAATTACTAACGTACAGAAATTTAAAATGTCTTTCTAACGTTGCAAAAAAAAAGTAACAGAACCCTGCCATAATAAAAAAAAGTACACATTTTTTATTTTGGGGAGGGGGCACCTCAAGGAGCCATTTTTTTTCACCGATCGCTTTATTATCATGCACCACAACTTTCGGCACCGCTGCCTTTACCAAAATCAAAATTTTTATTTTTCACGCCACCCTGCTGTATATTTTGGTATAGTCTGTCTCAAAGCATATCGTTATGGCTTTTGACGGACCATACCCCAATAAAGCTTTAACGATTTAATTACCTATTGTTATTGGATAAACCCATTTGTTCATAAGGGCAGGGGTGGGCCAGGTATTTCTTGAGTATTAACCATTAGGCATATAAATATGTTGGCTAATATTTTAGTGGCAGTGTTGAATAACTGTTTTTACTGTGCGTTTCGAAAAAGTTGTTTTACGAGAATCGAACTATGTTGCGTCGAAATCATTTGTCATTAGATGCAAAACAGGTTGTGAAAAATGTGTATGAAACTTTAATCAGTAAAGGTCTAATTAAACAAGAAGCTTTAAAAGAAACCTGTCTACTTACAAAAACTCCAATATCATCGATAGGGGCTATTATTATTAGTGAAGAATTGAACAAAAGAAAAAAACGTAGTGATTTTCATTCTCACCGTATAGACAATAGTAATCAGGACCTAATAAGAAGGAAAATTTATAGTCTTTATGAAAGCGGAGTTATTTCTACCTTGGATAAACTGAAAAAGAGGCTAGACGAAGACGAAACCAATATAAATATTAGCCGTGCCACCCTCCATAGAATTGTTTGTAAAATGGGATTTAAATACCGCAAAAAAGACAAAAGACAAGAAGAAATGAAATCGCACAGATTACGCACTTGGAGATTTAATTACCTTCAAGAAATTAAAAGATATAGGTTAAATAGATCCATAATTTACCTTGATGAAACATGGTTCGATACACACGACACAGTATCGAAAGGATGGGTTGATGCCAGTCAAAACTGTCAGACGAAAGCACCCTCAAATAAAGGAAAACGCATTATCATAATACACGCTGGTCCAGAAGACGGATTTGTCCCAAACTGCTTGCTGTTGTCTGCAAAGAATATTAAGGATTCTAGCTTGGATTGTCCTGAGGATACAAGTGCAGAACTTTTTTAAAACTGGTTTCAAAATTATTTTTTTATAATATTCCAAACAACAGTGTTATTGTCATGGATAACACAAGCTACCACAGCCGTCTGCTACACAAAGCACCAGATGAAGCTGGTGATGTTCAAAAACTGAAATCCAGGAATATTTGTTAGAAAATGATATTTATTTTGAATTCAGTTACAAAAAACGCATCTTTTGGAAGTCCTTAATTCATATGCAATTAAAAAACAATATGTATGTGATAATTTGGCTGAACAGGCTGGGCATACTGTCTTACGGCTTCCTCCGTATCACTGTATGTTTAACCCCATAGAGCATTTGTGGAACCAAGTTAAAATTAAAGATCAGAGCACAAAATGTTACACCTACTTTAAGTCCCAGTGTTATAAATTTGATAAAAAATGTAATTACTAACATACCGGTTGAGATCCGGAAAAATTCACTACAGCACATTATAAAAATTGAGGATTCTTTCATTTCTATCCAAAACAACATAAACCTATTGTAATTAATCTCCATGATGACTCTGATGGTGAAACAGAATTAGATTTAGATATTAAGATTAAAAATGTAATTATGTATAGATAATGCAGATATAAATTTATTAAAACTTTGCATATACTTACCTAAATAAACAATAAATTATAAATCTTTATATTATTAAAGTCCGTCCCGAATGTTCTGTCCTTTAATATCTACCGATCCGCAGTTTTATTGCTGTCGGTAGGTATAATCCATAAATGAAGGCAAGAGCTAACACGGTATACTTTGAGACAAACTATACGTCACTGATTTCGGTTAGCTTTTTAATGACACCAGTTTTGGATAAGCGTAAACATATAAAATTAAACTTTCTGCGATAGGATTTACTACCATTGTAAAACTCATGGTAAAATAAAAAAGTTTTCTGCTTATGGTACTATTTGAGCGCAGCGCAGATTCGATATGTTCTCAACTCTTTAGCTGGCCTAGTCTTTTCACCTATATAATTTTATTTAGACTTACACAAAAATTTATAAACCACATTTTACCAGCCTGTTCTTTATTTATAAGTTTAACATGCTTTAATAACCATCTCAGGGTATTCTGTATTTTAATAATTCTTCCAAGATAAAAATTTCTTTAAGTCTTTTATTTAAACTTTATTTCCAAGAAGAATCAGTACAGGTCTTGGTACTACAAAAACTAAACAAAAAATTATTTTATAATTTCTCTACAACCAATACAGACCGAGCTACAGCTTGTTAATGCTTTTGTTCGTCAAATGCTAAATTTGAAAGATTTAAAGTCAAATAGAGGGTAAAGTTTGCATTTTTCAAGGAAAACATATAAGGTTTTTTTAAAGTATATAATAAGACCTTTCTTTTAAAAACAAAAAAATAGTTTCATGCATAAAAATCGAGCGAGTTATGATAAAAATAAGGTCGGTCTCTACTTTTTTCTACAAAAAGACCGTTAAAAACCCCCTAATTAACCTCTTAATTAAAATTGATCTGTACCCTTTTGCAATTCATTTTATATATGTATTATTAATACATCCTAAAAGCTTAGCCATTTTCTTTAAATTAACTTCAACAATACTAGAGATACGAAAAATTCCAAGTAATCGAATTGAAGCTTTTTTGATAACAAAGACTTTTTCTTACAGAGATTTTTCTGTAAAATAAATATTTGGCCAGATATGGCCGTTTAAATCCTCTATTTAGGAGCGAGCACCACCTTATTCTAGGCCTTTAAACTCATCCCCTTTTAAAACTAAGGGATTAAAAGGGATTAAATACACATATCTTGTAGCTCTTAAAAAATTCAACAAAATTATTTTTGAAAAAACTTTCTATCATTAAAACTAAAGAAGCTATGTTTAAAAAACCAATCTTTTTTTTTTCGAAAAATTCGAATAGCCCACTTCGGAGCATAATATTCTATACAACTGGTATACATTATACTTTTACGGTATAATTATTGTATGTATTTCTACTTTTTTTCCTATTTATATCTTTTATATTGGTTTTTACGAATTGCAATGTTGTAAGGGGTAGTTTTTAAGGATTGAAAATTTGCAAAAGGATGAAATCGGTAATATTTCAGGCAGTAATAATTTTAATTAATAAATCTGTCAAGCTTTTAGCTCCAACAGGGGTTGATTTTTAAGGGTTGAAATATTTTAAAATTGTATTTCAAAGCATAAAATAACCATTAATCAACTAATCCTAACCAACTTTCACCCATCTTAAGGTTTAAAATGTTATTCTAGAAGTTTTGACAATTAGGGGTAGTTTTCACCCTTAAAAAACAAACAGCGCACATCACCATGAAATAGAATTTGAAGTAGAGGGTTAGAAGCGTCCAATTCCAATTTTTTTTTGCAAATCAATGCAGGACAAAAAAAATGCGAGGTTTTGATATTTTTTAGCTTCATTTCCGGGACTATAATTATGTATCATCGAATTGTTTTAATTTATCAAAAACAATTTTTCTTCTTAAATCTCATGAAGGGTGAATATTTAAAGGTTGAGTTATGATAGTTAAATATTTATTATACCGTAAACTGTTAAAAAAAATTACAATAAAAGCGCCTTTTAATAATTTTAAAATGAAAAAAAAACATTTTTTTTTGTAATTTCGTTATTAGGGGTGATTTTTAAGGGTTGAAACGTTACAAATATAATGTTAGATATAACTCACAACATCAAAATATATGTATTCTTCATATTTAGCTATGATTTTAATTTACATAAGGTCTATTTCTATGGTTTTTTAACTTTTTGGCATAAGGGGTGGTTTAAACCCCCTAAAAGTAAAAAGCACACCTTAAGCATGTATAAACTTTAATCTAGAGGGTAAAGGCAACTTAATTCCAAATTTTCAAGGTCAAACACCTTTTTTCTCCCCATCCACTGTACTATATATTTTATTTTAGTAGTCACAAAAACCAAAATTTTATAAAAAATTGTCTCCAAAATGTTATATACTAGTATTTTAAATAAAAAATATAAGTAAACTTTTTATTTCATATTAATATTTTATTATAAACATTTTACTTATACAGTTTTTAAAAACCTGTATGCGTTATTAGACAAATAATAAAATTATTATTGGAAGTTTCCCTAATATTGTAATATTATTTATCATAAAATTTTATCTTTTACACAATATTCCGTAATTATTAGAAATTAATGCATTAAAGAGACTTATTAACGGTTTAATTGCGTTTTTATAATATTACTATTTTACTATCTACGTAATGTTTATACATTTACTAAAAAAAACTTTTCTCTATTCTTAGGAAGCAATATCTTATGGAATTGTATCACGCAATACACAAACAAAAAAGTAAATTTATTTTATTATATTCAACGCGTACGCACATAAACATTTTATTATGCTAATAAATGACTAAGCATGTTAAAGAAAGTGAATAATAATCTTCTTTTCTAGTAATTGTTTAACTACGCAGGCCAAAAATTTTATTATACCTAAATTAAAATTATTAGTAAATTACTGTGTCGATCCAGATGGCATGATTTAAATAATAAACCAGTGATAAATCTTTGTCCTAAATCTTAAGTCTCCTTATCTAATAATATATACCACACCCTTTGAGGAAAAGAAACTTAAGATTTTATTGACTATAGATTACCACATTACTGTAGGGCAATCTATAGTCAATCAATATCTGGTTAGTTGTGGTTAGTTTCCGTGTTCTCTAAAGGGGTGTGTTCGGTATAATACGAAAGTATGTATGTAAGTCTGTCTCAAAGTATACCGTGTTAGCTCTTGCCTTCATTTATGAATTTTACCAGCCGATAGCAATAAAACTGCGGATCGGTGGATATTAAACGACAGAACATTCAGGGACGGACTTTAATAATATAAAGATTTATAGTTTATTGTTTATTTAGGTAAGTATCATCTTAAAATTACATTAAGAAATTAAATATATGCAAAGTTTTACTAAATTTATAACTGCATTATCTACACATAATTACATTTTTAATCTAAATATCTAAATCTAATTCTGTTTCACTATCAGAGTCATCATTGAGATTAATTACAATAGGATTTATGTTGATTTGGATAGAAATGTAAGAGTCCTCAATTTTTATAATGTGCTGTAGTGAATTTTTCCAGCTCTCAACTGGTATGTTAGTAATTATATTTTTTATCAAATTTATAACACTGGGACTTAAAGTAGGTGTAACATTTTCTGCTCTGATCTTTGATTTTACTTGATTCCACAAATGCTCTATGGGGTTAAACATACAGTGATACGGAAGAAGCCGTAAGACAGTATGCCCAACCTGTTTAGCTAGATTATCACATACATATTGTTTTTTAATTGCATATGAATTAAGGACTTCCAAAAGATGCGTTTTTTTGCAACTGAATTCAAAATAAATATAATTTTCTAACAAATATTCCTGGATTTTAGTTTTTGAACTTGATGAAGCTGGTGCTTTGTGTAGCAGACGGCTGTGGTAGCTTGCGTTATCCATGACAAAAACACTGTGTGTTAATAAGTTCTTCACTTGTATCCTTATGATGATCCAAGCTAGAATCCTTAATATTCTTTGCAGACAACAGCAAGCAGTTTGGGACAAATCCGTCTTCTAAACCAGCGTGTATTATGGTAATGCGTTTTCCTTTATTTGAAGGTGCTTTCGTCTGACAGTTTTGACTGGAATCAACCCATCCTTTGGATACTGTGTCGTGTTTATCGAACCATGTTTTATCAAGGTAAATTATGGATCTGTTTTCTAACCTATATCTTTTAATTTCTTGAAGGTAATTAAATCTCCAACTGCGTAATCTGTGCGATTCCATTACTACTTGTCTTTTGTCTATTTTGCGATATTTAAATCCCATTTTACAAACAACTCTATGGAGGGTGGCACAGCTAATATTTATATTGGTTTTGCCTTCGTCTAGAGTCTAGCTTCTTTTTCAGTTTATCAAAGGTAGGAATAACTCCGCTTTCATAAAGACAATATAGTTTCCTTCTTATTAGGTCCTGATCACTATTGGCTATACGGTGAGATTGAAAATCACTACGTTTTTTTTTGTTCAATTCTTTATTAATAATAATATTCCTTATCGATGATATTGGATTTTTTGTAAGTAGACAGGTTTATTTTAAAGCTTCTTGTTTAATTAGACCTCTACTGATTAAAGTTTCATACACATTTTTCACAACCTGTTTTGCATCTAATGACAAATGATTTCGACGCGACATAGTATTAGTCTAGTAAAACAACTTTTTTGAAACGCACAGTAAAAATGGTTATTCAAGACTGCCACTAAAACATTAGCCAAAATATTTATATGCCTAATGGTTAATACTCAAGAAATATCTGGCCCACCCCTGCCCTTATGAACAAATGGGTTTACCCAATAACAATAGGTAATTAAATCGTTAAAGGTTTATTGGGGTATGGCCCGCCAAAAGCCATAACGATATATTTGAGACAGACTATACCAAAAATTTATCTTTGATTTGGTACGTCAATACAAAATGAAACTCACACACAGCGCATAAATTAAAGATACTATCACTTTCATTCGCCTGTGCAATCAAGAAACTCGCATATTTTATAGAAATCATTAACGAGAAGCAAGCCCTGACTTTCCGTTTTCTTGTTCATAGGACTTTTATTATAATATATATATTTTAGGTAACGATTCCCTTCCATCAGTTTTTTACAAAGCCTTAGCTTATTTTGAGCTCTAATCTAGTAGGTTATTCCTAAATTTAAGCTACCAGACCAAGCGTTATCTGTTTTTGGTAGGGTGTACTAGGTGACAAGAATATGTTTACTAAAAACCCTTAAGAAAGATGTATGCAACAAGAATCGAAATATGCTCCCTCACAGAAAGTCTGGAACATTTAACAAATATACAAAAGGTGAAAAAAAAAACAAAAAAAGCATTTTTTTATACTTTAATCGCCTCATAAAACTTAGAATTGATCGTAGAAAAAATTGTTTAAAAAATAAAAGAAAATCATAATTAAATTTTCTACTAGAAAACATTTGTTAGAAATCGCAACATGCACTGTGCTTGTTGAAAAATAGAAATAAAAAGGGAAAAAAGGGTCGTTTCTTGCGTGATTTTTTTGAACCCTTTAGATTTATCTGAGGACCTCCATATTTAGCAAATTTCGTTAAATTCGGTTAGATAGTTTTTGTGCAATAGTTTTACAATAAAATTTTGTTTAAAAGAATTGACAACCTAGCATATTGGAGTCTTTAATGTGAAACCTAGACAATTGTTTTTTTACATATACTAGATATCCAAAGTTTTCACAAGTTTTGTTAAAAATGAAAATCAAGGTATATATGTGTCCTCAACAATTGTTTAACTTATGATTTTTTTTTGTCTAGAACGAGTGTCGTGCAAGTGTTCTATTTTATTAAATAAAAAAATGTCATTTTATCTTTTTACAAATATCTCAGGTTATTGTTTTATTCCGGACAGATTTTGAAAGGTAGTATTTTTGTTATATAAATTATTAGATTAGATTATCTGAGCGAAGATGGCAAAAATGACCTTTACCACTGCAACCCTATTACCAGATTTATTGTGGTTTCTCCTATCGTTCTTTAGAGTACCTTGTCCAGGCCCGTCTTTTTAACTAGACTCCAGAGTCTTGACACTGGCCACTCCATATATCTTGCCGGTTTTGGCTTTTCCTCACCAAGCCTAGTAAACCTAAGCCTACATAGTGCTTCGCAAATATATAAATCATAGGATTTTCCGCAAAAACATGCCTGCTACCTCGTTTATCCCACAACTCTTGTTTTTCACAGATGAGACTTGGTCCATTTAATTTTTAAATTATTTTTATTTTTTAGTACCATCATGGATACCACTTGTTTTGATCGTTAAATTACAACTAAACTATAAAAAATCTAAAAAAAGGAAAAGACCCGTTACATCAGTTAAGGGTGCATGGTGACCATAGTAATTGCATATTGTCAGCATCCGTGGAATACCGCAAACTACCCAAACCATTTAGCTCGTTCTACTTTAATTTGGAGCAGGGATCTTAGCATTAAAACATTAACGCATTCTTGGGTCTTTAACAATACGTCCTTCCATAACCCATTCATATGTTTGTATGCTTAAAAGTATTCACTTTTTATAAATTAAATAAAGATTTTTAAATACTGAACTGCTCAAAAACTCGTTACGATCACTATCAACCTTTTATTTTATTTTTTTTAAAGGAATTTTTAAAAAACCCCTTAGCGCGTTAACAAAATTAAGTAGCCAATACCCTCACACATTTATTTAAGGTAAAATCCGGACGGCAATATTCTAAGTATTCATAAAACTCATATAATCATAACTCTCCTGTGCGTATATACCATTTCCGGATCATTAATCAAAATGTATTTACCAGTTTAAAAACGTGATCGTTTATTTATAGCCAAGTAACATTAATTATTGCAATAACCTCCAATTTTTTAAGCCGTTTTACACAATATGATGGAACAATTGTCAGGTAATTGTAATGAAAAATGTGTCCATATTTCTTACAAATTAAAATAAATGTATTTATTTTAAAAAGGACATGAATGGCAAAGCACCAGGTTCAAAAAACGATTGTTCGTATACATCACTTAAAGGTAAAATGCAATTATTTATTGAGATCACCAATGTCGATTAGAACACTAGTCAGCAACTTTTTAACTTTTGACTGACAGATATATTATAATATAAGGTAATGTCTTGTTTTTTTTGTATCTAAGCGGCTAATTTTAATATTGGTTTATTTTACCATCTTTTAGGTTCTCACGCTAAAACTTTATTTAAAAACTTATATTAGTTCTGGTACAAAGCGACAAACTCCTGAGAAAAAGTTTATTGTTTGTATATGTTTATAAAACTCATTTTTTTTGCTTTAGAAAAATAATTATAGAATACATTTATTTTACATCAATCTGCAGTATGTTTTTAAGCACAATCCACTGTAACAGAAAAACACAAATTTGGTTTAAAAATAGGATTTTATAAAAAATATTTTCTTCCTAAAATCGTGAGTAAGTATACTTAAAATTATGGTTGATGCGTTGTTAGGAAAATAGTAAAGGTTTATGTTTTATTTTTCTGTACGAAAAGCAAAAAAACATATTTACGCAGCAAACTGTGTCAGAATAAATAATTAGTGCTATTTATTGCGTATGTTATTAAAATTGTGTTTTTATTTTTTTAAAGTTTTCATAGAGAATAAAGAGCTTAGCAAAATGCTTTATTTTTTTATACCACATTACTACTGGATACTGTTACAAGGAATTTACAAAACAACGCATAGCAAATATTTAGTGTATTGTTAGCCTATCCTAATTTCACGTACATTGCTAAACTTAGTTTTCTCTGAAAAATGCATCATTCTTTTTATTACATCAACAAATATGATTTAAAAAATGTAAAATAAGGCACGTATTTTTCCCTCATCTCGAAACTGTGGAATACTAATAGTGGAGTAAAATTTGGAAGGAAAGTCGCTTAGTTATCGAGAAAAAAAACCGGCGTAGAACCAAACCAAACTTAGTGGGATTCTTTAATAAGGTAATTGTCAAGGAAGTTTAAAGGTGTATGGAAGCCCAATACTGTAGAACAAAATTGTCCAGCCGTGCAGGGCAGCGGGAATCGGGGGGTCGGCAATGCGGAGTTTGCGCAATGAGTAGTGGGTCAGGGCCAGACTTCCATAATTCTTTGGTACTATCTATAAAGTTAACATCACCATATGTCAAATTTAAACATTCACTGTTTTTTTTTGCACAAAATTGTTGGTTATTCAACGATATCACTGTAGAATATTTAAAATTATTATGTAATATTGGATTTTATATCATCTGATATAATATGGAAAGAATACTTTACAGCCCTCTATTTAAATGGTTGATATTTTCGGGAGTTTTGTATTTTTACCAAAAATCTTTGTAAATAAATAAAACACGATTTTTTAAAATAAATTTTAAACTAAATTGTTAAATGAAATAAAAGTACCTAAATGTAAACATTGTGGTAATCATCTAAAAGATAGTTAAGATTGCCCTACTTTCCCACTGCTATTTCCTATGAATATTTTATTTTCTATTATTCATAATTGATATAGGTATTATTATTTATTCGGTTACCTAACGTTACGTCTCATAAGAAACACCTAATTTAAATATAAGAAATACTTACCTAAAGTAAAAAATGCCGGGTATGTTACCCTTGGATTTGCAAGGCAAAACCATACAACCTCCAGTCATTTTGTTACGATGTTAAGTAACAAACAATAAACACAAAATTATAGTCACAATTAAATAAACACTAATCACTAAAATAAAAATGTTTTTATCAATCCAAAAAACTCCTGCAACCACAAAATATAATCACACAAGGCAAAACAACCGAAACTAATACGGCGCAAAGGGCACAAACCACAACGAAAACGGCGATTGATGAGACGACGACGCCAACGGTTGGTGGATGGTACAGCGCGGATATCATACGCGCCGCGTGCGCCGATGCATTAAAAAAGGTATTCCGGCTCTCATAAAAGTATAATGTGTTGCCTAACTGCACATTGATTTATCAGTGTGTAAGTGGGCAACACATTAAATTATTTCATGAAATTTTGTTATTGCGCAGAATCGGCAAGGCCAAGTCTGACAGTTATTTTTATACTGGGCTGGACATTTTTTGATCGAATGGGCCATAGCATTGGGCTTCCATACACGTTTAAAACTTCCTTGGTAATTGTGTACACGAAATCGCTTTTTACGACATTTTTTACTGGTCGAGAACTTTTTTATTTCGAAAAAAACCCAAAAAAAAAAATCGGTTTTCAATAAAACTCGTTTTTTAACATCTCCACTGCTATATCTCAAATAATATTCATGCTATCAGATTATATTTTTTTTTAGATTAAAGTAGACACAATAGCGCTTCGAACAACGTCACACTTGAAGCTGATTTTTTGTTTGTTAAATTTTTAAAATAGTACGAAACTCAAAATTGTTATTTTTAGTAGCGTAATTTTAGGCAATCGAGAAAAAAGTTTATTATTGAAAATTTATATATACATGCTGCGTACAAATTGTAGCTAATGTTTAAAAAAAGTTTTTAAAACAAAAATTGTTAAGATTCCTGTTATAGTATTGAGTCAGTGATATTTTTTTAACGGCGAAACTCATATTTTTGCGCGCTTGGCTTAGCGAGCCGGCCGACTGCAAAGATCTTGCTTACGGTCCGGTGGGAGTGTAGTAGTTAAAGTTTTATCAACAGGTTTAAACACAGATCTAAGGGCTGCTTAAGTTGTTTAGAAAAGGAAAATTTTAAATATCCAAAACAGGTGGGTAGATTTTTAAACCCATACAAAAAATATCAATCATTGTTAATAATTACCCACCTAATTAGTAGGTTTATTAAACTTTTTCATTGGTTGCTGGTAAAGAAAACCACCCACGGGATTCGTTATTTTTTGATTATACATTCAAAACTTCATTATTTTTGAATCATTTTTAGCAATAAAAAATTGCGGATGCTTTATGTCTTTTTACTAAATTTAAGAAATATCGTTCATAAAATATAAACTAGGGCTTCGTTAAACGTCCTTTTTAAACAGAAATATATAAAACCTCTTTTTTTCCATATAAAGAGATGATACGATGCCGTTTTTTGACATGTCTAAATGCTGCTTGAAAAACCCTTTGTTGCCCACCGGTTTCACGGTGAAACCACCTACAAAATAATTTTTACCTTAAGCGCCGATCACGGTGAAACCACCTACAAAATAATTTTTACCTTAAGCGCCGATCGGTTTTGCGGCTATACCAGTAGGCGTGGTCGAGCGTTAGATGTCCCTCTATCGAATGTGAAACGAACTTTGTGCCAAAGCTAGTTTGTTTTCTGTTTGCAGACTAATATCCATGTGTCTTTGTTATGTGCTGATCGTGCAAAAGTTTATGGTCAAATATTTTTATTTTTTACCATGTCAGGTAAGCAAAATATGTATTTTGTATTTTAAAAGTTGATCTATGAAATGGTTAAAACAATTTGGTGGGAAAAAAAATACCATTATATTATGTTTTTATTATACAAACTTAGTGGTTTCTCCGTGAAACCGCTGGGCTCTAAGGACGTATTTTGGTTTTAGGTAAACGCAAACTAATAAATTTGCGGAAGCTGGAAGCAATGGATGCGGGAGATGTATTTACATTCCTGGATGAAATTCCAAGTGATAATGAGTCCGAATTAGGGGATATTAGTGGGGACGAAGAAAATGAGGAACAAAATTATATGGCAAATAACCAGGGTGATGTTGAGTTATTTGATATAGCTAATATGCCCATCGATTTTCTTGAAAACGTGGACTACGACGTTCCAAATAAAAACGACAACAGTTATAATAACTATGAATGGGATAGTGAAGACGAACTTCCTCTTTCTACAATTAGACATCGTGAGTTAGCTAATAAAACTATTTGGACACAGTCTACAGAATTTTGTCTACAAAATATTAAACAGTTTTCAGAAGAATATGGTCCTAATATACCTGAAGAAGTAGAGTCGCCAACTGAAGTATTTCTTCATTTATTTTCTGAAACATAAGTTGATTACATAGTTTTCCAAACAAATTTATATGCTCTTCAGAAGTATGGAAACCCAAATTCATTCAAACCAACAAGCGCAAAAGAAATGAAGGCATTTTTGTCTGCAAATATTTTAATGGGAATTAAAAAGCTTCCTAGTTACAGGGACTATTGGTCTTCTCGTCCAGAACTTCGGGATAACTTCATAAGTCAAATTTTACCTAGAGATCGGTTTGTATGGTTACTTTCTAACTTTCACTTGAATGATAATTCAGTTTTACCCTCCAGAGATTCTTCTAATTACGACAAGCTCTACAAATTACGTCCTTTTATCAACAAGATATCGGAAACTTTTTTAAATTCATACAAACCCAGCAAAAATCAAGCTATAGATGAATCCATGATAAGATTTAAAGGGCGCAGTTGCTTGAAGCAATACATGCCTATGAAACTGATAAAACGCGGGTATAAGGTATGGGTTAGCGCAGATAAATCAGGCTACCTTTGTGAATTTCAGATATATACTGGAAAAATTGGAGATACTACGGAAAAGGACTTGGGCGCTCGGGTAGTTACAGACCTGACACATAATCTTATCGGAAAAGGGCACCCCATCTATTTTGACAATTATTTTAATTCTGTGCCTCTATAAAAGTTGCTTCAAAGTCAGTTAATATATGCTTCTGGGACAGTAAAACGTACGAGAAAGGACCTACCTAATAACGTGAGAGATGATAAACATCTTAGCAGAGGAGAATTTGATTGGAGAGTAAGTAAAGATAGTCTAGTGTATGTAAAATGGAAAGATAATAAAGCTGTTCATTTGCTTGGTAACTACTCAGATCCGTCTATCAGTAGCAAAACAAATAGAAAACAACATGATGGTACAATAAAAGAATTTGCTTGTCCGCTTCTTATTGTTAATTACAATAGAAATATGGGGTACGTGGATAAACTGGACATGATGAAATCTACTTATGAAATTGACAGAAAATCGAAAAAGTGGTGGCATCGGATTTTTTGGTATTTTGTTGATATGGCGATTGTTAATTCCCATATCATTTTCAAAGAAGCGCGCCAAACGATCGTCATGTCTAAGCCTAAAAAATTTAGACTGTCAATAGCCGTAGGACTACTTGGAGCAGGCCATAATATTCAAAAAAGGAAGGCCATCTTCAATGCCATGCTATAAGGTGAATGTATCTCCCGAAATAAGATACGACTCCTGTGCTCACATGCCATTACATTGTACTTCGAGAAGGTGTGCCCTTTGTACCGCAAAGTCAGAAACTCATCGTACTAGATGGATGTGTACTAGGTAAACTCTTAAACTCACGATATAATTCCATTCTAATTCATCCTTTTTTTAGGTGTAATGTTGGTTTATGCCTTGGAGATAAAAAGAACTGTTTCTTGGAATTTCACAAGATATAATTCTGTATTTTTAAAATAAATGAACAAGCAAATCTTAAAATATTTTAGTTTATTTACGTCCTACCGGTTTTACAGTAAAACCGCCCTTTTCAAGGGCCCAGAATAAAAAAAACTTAAAAAAAATATATTTTTCCATAATTTTATAACCTTTTTGATTCAAAAAAACTATCTGTCGCTACCATAAAATATTTTCGAAAAATCCGGCCGCAAAGGGATAAGCAATGTTGCCAGCCTTTTTGTAATACTTTGTTATTATTGAAGGTTGTTTTTTATATAAAACTAACCAGAACTAACAAACAACTTTTAAACTATTACCTAGTTTTGGTTAGTTCCGGTTAGGTTTTCCTCGTTTAATTGTAAATTTTTTTCTATTATAAATGCGCCGTTCTGGTCGGTCATGATTACTGCTGGTTAGTTAAAGCGGCTTTTTATTTTCCCCAATTATATTTGTAACTGGCTCGAATTTCAAATATTTTTGATTTAATGAAACTTATCCTAATGGTAATGACAAAGTTTTTTATTATAAATTAATAATATTTCCGTTTAGCAACACTGTAAAGGTCTTAAAGCGGTGCATGTATTTATTACATGTAAATCGTAAACAGTTGAAATAAAATGTCAAATAATGACCAATTCTTAGAATTTTTATTGCTCCTTTCTTGGTGAAAACCACATCATCCGCATTTTTTTGCCTTAAATAATAATACTTAAAGTATATTTTACATTGCATTGGGTGATTTTCTTTACCAGACCCAAAAATGTAATATGTAAGTAGTTATTTATATCATTATTAGTATTTTTCGTAAATTTAATCCATTTTTGCCTCAAAATCTTTAATAATGTTATTGCAGGATCGAGATTTACACTCCTTACAACATTTTAGGCCTTCTTTCACACAAGTACATGTTGAAAATTCAATTTTGGGTTGACATAAAGTCTTGTACTACATAACTACTACAAAGTTTAAATTTTGGACATTTCTTTAGGAAGTAAAAGATCTATCTGAACATCACTACCAATACTCGCAGAAGAGGTAGATATTGTCGAACTATTTTCGGATAGGTTCGGAAACCGTTTTCCTATTTTTGTGCGATTTTATGTTTCTTTCAGAGATGTAGTGGCTGTAACATAATTTATGATATTTCTCATCAAACGCAAATAAATCTTTATAGCCACGTAATTTAGACATCATATTAATGTCATTTCTATTTCTGGCAGCTTTATTATTTTTTTGATAGGTAGCTTTTCTACTACCTTAAAAGATTTAGTACTATGTAAAAAAATAAATACCCTAAACATTATTTATAAGGATAAAATTGAAATTCGTATTTTGTTTCAGTACAAAATATAAACTAATAGAAAGGTACCAACTATTCTATGCAGGTACATAATAATATTTAAATTACTTGTTTAAACAGATTTTTTATTTAACTCTTGTTTTTTTTTAATTTTTACTATTGTTGCAAAAAAACACATTTTTCTAATATTGAAACTATCGCATTTAAGTTTAGTGTCACAATAATTTAAAGGACCGGCGCCACTGTTTGATTGCAAATTATGATAATAGTTTTGAGAATCTGTGTAAGATTTACGACAGTCTTTATGATATTTTATTTTAATTTCGCCCTTTAAAATATCATTTTTTTGACAGAATTTATTTTGCTAGATTGTCCTGCCTTTTTTCAGCACTTGATAGTAATAATAACAACCCTTGTATTCTAGGTCTTTGTAAAATAGGTTTGTATCCATCATACACAATTTTCTTACAAATAATTCGCTTCATTGTTTAAAAATTCTAAATACATACAGCACACTCTGAATTTCGACAACCACCACTACTAATGTATTACTACGCACGCTAACCGCATGCTAAGCTATTGGGTCCCGATAATACTTTTTTACGTCTAAAAAAAATCGCTGTTGCCAAACGATACGCTCTAGGAGAAAATTTTTTTTTCAAAAACTTTTGTAATTAATTGGCTATATTTTCTTCGCTGCATGTATGAAATATTTTCAAAAATAAAAAAGTTTATCGATTGGTGAAAATTTCAATACAAAAAATATATATTTTCATTTTATCTCATTTTTAAAGGGATGAAAGTGCAAATTGTGCCCAAACAATTTATAAGGTTAAAAGCGCTACAGTGTGAGCTTTAATTTGACACAAAAAATTTTTTGGTATCTTTGATAGTTTTAAAGTTATGGCGGTGGATACATATTTTTTTAAATTTCAAAAAAATCACTTTTTATTAATTTAAAAAGTTCAAGACCACAAAAAAATGTCGTAAAATACGATTTCATGTGCCCGGTGACATACTCAAAGAAACCTAACTGGTTTAACCTGGTTCTACGCCAAAAAAAAAACGACACAATAGACTCACGAAATCACTCCGCCATACAGTTAGTTAAAAGATTGGGGACAAAACGATTTTTTCGCAGGGAATATTCTGTTTTTCTCGAGGTTTCTCTTCTTTGGGACCGAGATTTCTGGGTTCAGTTGTAGTTAAAAAATGAATGAAGCATGTATAATTTATAGAATATTACATACTCTGGAGGTATATTGCAGTTAAGTAAAGAAAAATTAGTTTAAATTAAAACAAAATTATATGTAAATTTTGTTAATTCTAAAAATATTTCTCGTTTATTAAATTAGTTAGAAAAAATATAATATATATTTAAGAAACTTACTAAAGTACTTCTATACATGAGAGTTTTAAATGCTTTTATTATAAAACTTAAATCCCAAATAAAACCTACCATTAGATAACGGGCACATTTAAATATGTGTTTTATTACAAACCGTGAGTAAATCATAAATAATCTAATTTGATTTTTTAAATGGTAGTTTTGGCCTTACATGTTAAGTATTCTAGTCAGACGATTTGTTTAACTTTTTTACAAGACGTTCCTTATGAACTATTTGACTACAGAAAAAGCTTTTTTTGCAATTAAATGCCAGTAAACGTGTTAATCCGAATCGGTGAACCCTTGGTACTAAATAATATCGTTAAATCCAACGACAATATAACAGTTAAAACTATTTTTAACTATTTTACGTTAATAAGTTAATAAATTAACCTTATTATCCATTAAATTATAGCAAAAAAATAACAGTGATTAGCTTTTATATTTTACATTTGTGACGCACGTACCTTTTTCTGATACCATTTTAATCCTAAAAGCAAAGCGGATACTGAAGATCAGGTATTATTTTTAAACATTTTTTATTATAAAAAAATACTGAAACATATTTTTGGCCTGGTACTATAGGTATGTGGCTTTCTATTCCTTTTTAAATTTTTGACTTTTAAATATTGCTAATCAAAATCATACATAAACCAGAATAAAATAAAGGTTAATAATGTGTTGAACACCTTGATGTCTAAACGCTTAGTGACATGCCTAAACATTGCTTTTGTGATAAGGTCTATATTTTTTGTAGTATAATATTTCAAAAAGTCATGTCCAAGTATAGTCTGTCTCAAAGTATATCGTTATGGCATTTGACGGGGCATACCCCAATAAACATTTGTTCATAAGGGCAGGGGTGGGCCAGGTATTTCTTGAGTATTAACCATTAGGCATATAAATATTTTGGCTAATATTTAAGTGGCAGTGTTAAATAACCGTTTTTACTGTGCGTTTCGAAAAAGTTGTTTTACGAGAATATAACTATGTCGCGTCGAAATCATTTGTAAAACAGGTTGTGAAAAATGTGTATGAAACTTTAATCAGTAGAGGTCTAATTAAACAAGAAGCTTTAAAAGAAACCTGTCTACTTACAAAAAATTGAACAAAAGAAAAAACGTAGTGATTTTCAATCTCACCGTATAGAGAATAGTGATCAGGACCTAATAAGAAGGAAAATATATTGTCTTTATGAAAGCGGAGTTATTCCTACCTTGGATAAACTAAAAAAGAAGCTATTCGAAGACGAAACCAATATAAATATTAGCCGTGCCACCCTCCATAGAGTTGTGTGTAAAATGGGATTTAAATACCGCAAAATAGACAAAAGACAAGTACTAATGGAATCGCACAGATTACGCACTTAGAGATTTAATAACCTTCAAGAAATTAAAAGATATAGGTTAGAAAACAGATCCATAATTTACCTTGATGAAACATGGTTCGATACACACGACACAGTATCCAAAGATGTCAGGCAAAGCACCTTCAAATAAAGGAAAACGCATTACCATAATACACACTGGTTCAGAAGACGGATTTGTCCCAAACTGCTTGCTGTTGTCTGCAAAGAATATTAAGGATTCTAGCTTGGATTATCATAAGGATACAAGTGCAGAACTTTTTGAAAACTGGTTTCAAAATTATCTTTTAAAAAATATTCCAAACAACAGTGTTATTGTCATGGAAAACGCAAGTTACCGCAGCCGTCTGCTACACAAAACACCAGCTTCATCAAGTTCAAAAACTAAAATCCGGGAATATTTGTTAGAAAATGATATTTATTTTGAATTCGGTTACAAAAAAACGCAACTTTTGGAAGTCCTAAATTCACATGCAATTAAAAAACAATATTTATGTGATAATTTGGATGAACAGGATGGGCATACCATCTTACGGCTTCCTCCGTATCACTGTATGTGTAACCCTATAAAGCATTTGTGGAACCAAGTAAAATCAAAGATCAGAGCAGAAAATGTTACACCTACTTTAAGTCCCAGTGTTATAAATTTGATAAAAAATGTAATTACGAACATACCAGTTGAGAGCTGGAATTCACTCCAGCACATTATAAAAATTGAGGACTCTTACATTTCTATCCAAAACAACATAAATCCTATTGTAATTAATCTCAATGATGACTCTGATAGTGAAACAGAATTAGATTTAGATATTTAGATTAAAAATGTAATTATGTATAGATAATGCAGTTATAAATGTATTAAAGCTTTGCATATATTTAATTTTTTAATTTAATTTTAAGATTATACCTACCTAAATAAACAATAAATTATACATCTTTATAATATTAAAGTCCGTCCCTACTGTTCTGTCCTTTAATACCTACCGATCCGCAGTTTTATTGCTGTCGGCAGATATATTCCATAAATAAAGGAAAGAGCTAACACGGTATACTTTGAGACATACTATACTGCCAAAGCCTGGGGGTGTGCTGTAAGTTTAACAACTTTCGGCACATGGTGATCTTGGAACCCATGGTAAGCGTTTAATATTATTTTCATCTATGACGGTAACTCTGGCACATGTGGTTGGGCGTTGTGTTTTTCGGGTGGGTGTAAACTCAGTCCCAATTATTTTTATTGCCCTTATGGGTAGGTAAATTCAGTCCGATATAATTTTATGGGCCTACCTAAACTCAGTCCAATGTACCTGGGCCGTCATTAGGATTGTTTCATATTTTCTTTACTTTTTATTAAAGAGTATATACTAACTACAGCTAACCAAAACGAACCACAACTAACCACAACTTTGCCTAAATTTGACCATCTTCGTATCTCTTATAGTTCCCGAGATCCCAATGGTGTCGAATTTGAATTACCCTGTATACTATAATGTTATCTTTTATTTAAATCATTTGCTTAAAATATTACGGGACGGGACTGAATTTACGTAGCTTATGAGGTCGGGACTAAATTTGAGTAGCTCCATTTAGGGGCCCGGACTGAATTTACCTTTAAAAATGCAAATGGGACTGAATTTACGTTTACCGGTGTTTTTCGAAAAATTAGGTCTTTGATAATCTAAAAATATAAAAGAACATGTGGTTCCACTACCTTCTTTATGTATCAAAGAGTTATAATAAATCCCCTCATAAAAACTAATAGCACCCTGCTACCATATCCATACCATTACACCCACATGAATATGTCTCTACATATTAAACTGTGAGTTATATTTTTACCACCTTGCCTTCTTTCCATTGCTCATCCAAAATGCATACCTGAAAAATAGCAAGATGATCACTAATGATCAACTGGTTCCATTTCTAATCCTACAGAAGTCAGTATCTGCACCATTCAGTCAGTTGTGTCGATACTTAGAAGTCCAGGGCAGCAGCCAATGGAGACAGTAAGAAAAAATCCCAAAACTTCTTATTTGGCGTTACACTGTAAACATCTGGAGTATATTGTTCGCGTTTTTAAACTCATTGGTTCGCACTTGCCCCATTCGAACTAAAGCGATCTTTAAGAGTCAAAGTCTAAGTTGGCAATCTTGACCGTCTATTGTGCTCTATAGCGTTTGGTGCTTCTAACTCTGTGACCCTGTCTTTTACTTCTCTTGAGTGAGAAAAAAAATGTCCAGTTGAGAGAATCTTTCTCGAGTTCACTAAACGGGTGAAGAGCTTTTTAAATCAAAACAAATATAATTAGATGGCGAAAAATTTACAAGATTCCGAAAAATAATAACAACGCAATCTTTATAATATGTAGCTTCTGTCAACCGGTGAAATTTATAGGCACTATATTTTTATAACAGGGTAAAACGAAAAAAAGTTTTTAGTTCAGGATCATTAAATATTTAATAGATTATTGTTTTTACACAGTTTTTTTATTAGAACGTTTATGATCATATTAAAGTTATATTACTTTTTACTTTGTTTTCATATTACATTTATTCCTTGATTTAAGTAAGTAATGCAGCGTTTTATACTGACAGAAGCTTTTTAATTTTGAATTATCGGATTTTTTATCGATACTTTAATGGCTATTTAACAAACAAGGGTCATAATAAGGGCGATTAATAATGGAGACTACTTAATGCACGAGTCTAGCGAGCTCCCTAAGGGTTGAGATCATTATCCGCCAGCTTTGTTATTTTTTTACTTTTTTTTTGCGATGTATTTCGGTTTTAGATAACCAAACTGACAAATGCTTTAATAGTAGTTATTTAAATGACATGTTTATTAATAGACTTACAGTTTGTTTTGTGTATATTTGCCTATACTATAATTGTTTATTAATAGAAAGTCATGCATTAATAAGGGCTTTTAATGCATGATTTTGTATACTAGCCCAGTTGGTGGAGTAAATTTTACCATAAGAGCACAAATAATTGGCGAACTGGCTGATTTTTTGTTTAAGGGTAGTTTAGAGTATACCGATTGATATCAAAAAAGTTCCTAGATCAATTTACTTCCTAAAGTCCAAAAAAATTCCGATTTTTTTTTTCTAAATTCGTGAATATTTTGGGCTGCGATGAAGATAAAAAAAATAAAAATACCGTCTTGTAGGGAAGTTTTTTCTATGAAAAAGATATTTTGCGTTTTTTTCCTTAGAGTTATAGTTTGTCCGCAAAAAAATCGATAAACCATTAAGCCATCTAAGTGCTAACAAACAAGCGATAAAATTTACGCTTTAATTTAAAATCATAACATTCCGCTTAATTAACCTATTACATTATTAATGTAGCAATGCTTTACTCTAAAAAATCGTAGGTAAAAAATTGAAAAAATCCAAAATTTTCAAAAAAATTTCAAAACTTAAAAAAAATCATGACAATATTTTTTTTTGGTTTTTCATTTTTTTTTTTTGAGTTATACAATAATAAATACAAATTAAAAATCATTATTTATTTTATTTTTAATAAAATCAGTAGAAATACATGTTACAAAATTACAAATCATTTACATTCCCAATTATCACTGTTTTCAGCAATTAAAACTCGTCAGAACTTGTTTCTGTTGTAAGTTGTAAAAACATTTTTTCATGTATCCGGATCACAAGTTTTTGAGGAACATAGCAATACTTTTTTCAAGTGCATGTTTCCCCCATGCATCCAGTTGTGCATGAAAAACATCATTTCATTATGCACTCTTTTGGGCCCGGGTTTTAAATTGTTTTCCCAACCCCCCTCCTTCAGCATTAATAAATTTTACATCCAAATTTTAAAAGCACCATTTGATATTGGGGTTTAAAAATTCTAATTTAAACAGGTTTTTGTGTTTTTTTTTATTACTCGCCCACTTTAGTAAAAGGGCTATAAAACGGGTAAACGTTAATACAAATTTTTTTCGGTTTTTTCCATATAACGAAAACAGAAATAATATGCCATTTTTAGAAATCTTTTTCCCGAAAAAACTGTCTTGGCAATTTTAAAATTTCCATAGCATTTTAATCCCCATTTTTATTTTTTTTATTTTTTTTTACGTATTTTTAAAACCAGTTTCTTTC
>JAHBCN010002965.1:0-82303 GCA_019359885.1 Listronotus oregonensis
TATCATATGTTAAAACAGTATTTTAATATACAAAAAAATTTTTGAAAATTTAAAAAAATTTGAAAAAAAATTTTTAATTTTTTGACATACTCTTTCAGCTAAACAAAGCGATATGGGATATAACTAAGAAAAATATTGTTTTAACTTACTTTAACTGGTATTCTCCTTTCAACTTGTACTGGATAAGGTTGAGGTACCGGAATTCCAATTTTATGCAAAACAGTTACGTGACGTTGGATAGCGTGTCCAAGATGGTAGTGAGGTTCGTTTGCATGTAGATCGGGTCCACCAATAGGACCGGGTGCTCCACCACCTGTCGCAAACCTCCGCCGATACCTCCTCCAAGACCACCACCTAAACCTCCTCCAAGACCCCCCTAGACCTCCTCCAAGAGCAGCACCTCCAAATCCACCGCCAAGACTAGCACCTCCAAGACCTCCTCCAAGACTGGCACCTCCTAAACCTCCTCCAATACCTGCTCCTCCAAATCCACTTGATCCAGCTTCTGCAAAGCTGGACGAGCTGCTAAAACCACCATGTGCTCCTGCATCAGCAAAAGATGATGAGCTAGCGAATGAGGATGATCCTGAAAAATTAAAAACATTTTGTGTTAAAAAATTCTTAAAAGTTCTTTAAAAGCTCAAATAACTGTCTGTATTAATATTCCTTTTTACCTCCAAATCCATGTCCTCCAATTCCATGTCCTCCACTCAAGTCGTGTCCACCTTCCAGGGGTAATGAAGACACCGGGGGTATATCTACATGTCCGCTTCCGTGGCCTAGGCTATGCTCCCCAGTTAAGACTCCACGTTTGGGTCTAGTTTCTGGGGCCGAAAATGCCACGGCAAAGCATAGTAGAAAAACGGCCTGAAAAATATCGTATAAAAGTCGCTTTATTTGCCATTTTATTAAATATTTATTATTAAAGTTAAAAGAAAAAAATTCTTAACGACACTAGACTGGGCAAAAGATTTTTTTTAATTGGAAAAGTAAAATCGCAATCCATGAGCTGTAACTGTTAACTGGAAAAAGCATCGATTTGGCATACGCGTGGCATCATAAACGCACATTCTAAGATTCTGCCTAGCGATGAATAAACCTCTGTACTAGAAACAATAAAATCCACCAAAACCTGGGAAAATGGTTACTACAGATACTATTTTGTCGTAAAGCGTGGCTGCCAAGTATCTTTCGGTTTCATTTACTTGATAGTATATTATGATTAAATTTTACTTAATTTATTCCTAAAATAACATCAAAATAAGCTCTACATTGTATTTTAAACGTGAATAATATTTGTTTATTTATTCCATAAAGTATAACACAGAAAAGTAATGATGTCAAAATAATATTTTTTTTTTGGACCTACAATAAAGGCGCGACAACGTGACAACAGCGGATTTTCGTAGAAGCGTACTTCCGCCACCTTCAGCTTCGCTTATGGATTCTAAAGAAGTAAGGGATCACCCTCTTTTATGGCTGTTTTGCTCAAAAAGTGACCCTCACTAGGAGGCGCTGGTAATGCTTAGGGAACCAATGAGAACCAATGACCTTGACCGTAATACATAAAGTAAAGTTTAAAAACGCCCCTTTGGAACACAACGTTATCTGCAACTGGAGGGCCATTTTTGTAACACAGAGTGGGTGATCCTTTACCTCTCTAGAATCCATGGCTTCGCTCGACAGATGACACATTCAATATGGCGTTTTAGTCTAAATGTTTTTTGTTTGGGTAATTTTTGTGACAATTGTATAAATTTCGGTTTTGTGTAAATACTTTTAATAAATTAAAAATGGTAAGGTAGTGCCAAGTGTGTTAAAGTACAAATATTGCTTGTACAGGGTATATTTTAAGGGAGGAGCGCCTATCTCATAAGATTTTCGTATAGATTTGAAAAAAAAATCATAATAAAAGTCGCCAAGAGAAATTGTTGGAAATTTTTTCGATTTGTCAAACGTCCGCTAGGGCGTAACAACCAACACCAAGTAGAAAAATGAGATTTTTATAAAAATTTGTCTAATAAAATAATGATGATATCATTTTCATATTTACTGACCATTTCCCAAAATTTTTTTTCTATTTTATCAAAAAAACGGTGGGGAAATTAATTGTTTTTTTAAACAAACAAAATTTCTCCCGTTTTTTTGACCGATTTTAGAAACTTAGGCTCATATGAAAGAGCATAATTTGACTACAAAACCTTATTTGGTTTTAAATTTTTGACTTTTCTTCCCGCTAGATGGCGTTCCTGAAATGGTAGCAAATTTTTGAGTTTTTCAAAAAAAAATTAAATGTAAGGTATATTAATTTTTATATATTTTAAAAAGAGGATAAATTTCTCTATAGTTTAAAAAAAATTCATTATCTACCTTTTTTAACCGTTGATATTGACCAAAATAAAAATTTTATTACATTAAAAAATGGCACGCCACTGTTTTTTATCAAAATAAAATCAGTTTTGTAATCGCTTTTGGGTTGCCAACAAAAAATCTTGATTTTTTTTTAAACAAACGGTTTTGGTTGAAAAAAAAAATAGTTTACATACTGTTTAAAATGATAATTATAAGGTAACAGCATGTAAACCTATTTTATTTTAATCCAAAACCGTTTGTCCCAAAAAAAGTCAAAAAGGTTTTTTTGTTACTAACGATTACCTTTTATTTTTAAAAAACGGGGGCGTGCCATTTTAAGTAATAAAATTATATTTTTGCAAATCAACGTTCAAAAAAGGTAATAAAAATTCTTTACATTATATATAGAAATTTTCCTCTTTTTATAAAAATTAATATAAATTCATTTTTTTTTTGAAAAAAATAAAAATTTGATACCATTTTAGTTACCCATCCGGGGCATATAAATTAAAAACCAAAAAGTTTTTTATGCAAATTTTTCCATATGACTAGTTGCAAAAATCGGTAAAAAAGGGAAAAACTTTGTTTTTAAAAAAAAACTTCCCACCTTTTGATAGAAAACAAAGTTTAAAAAAATGTAGGGAAATGGTCATAAATAGGGAAAAAGATACATTTATAAATTTCACTAGACAAAATTCTATAAAATCCCATTTTTCTACTTTGGTTTTACCCACGGACGTTTGACAAACTCGAAAAATTTTGAACTTTCTTGGACCTATTTGATTTTTTTTTCTCAAATCCTATCTTTAAAATGGCCGCTCGCTACCCTTAACTGATCACCCTGTACCATTCTATTGCCAATAAGAAACAAAAACATGTTGGCCGCAGCTGTCCATTGCGTTTATGAATGAAATGCTTTCTCTATCTATGATGTTAGCTCATTGATTGCAAAACCCTCAAATTTAAAATACTATTACACCTTTCAGCTGTAATTTTGTTTTAGTAATTTTGGTAATTTTTTACTTATCGGGTCCAATTTTTCTAAAATTTTATATATAGGGGGTTTTCTTAGGAAGCTGATCCCAAATCTTAAGTTAAATTTTGATGAAAACTTTAAGTTGTTAAGCACCACTTAGACCACAAACTTTACTAAAATTCCTTCCTAAAATTAGTTTTACCAGAAGTCGAAGATTTAAAAAAAATCATTTATTATTTTTTTAAATAAATTTATTTTTTGTCTCTTTGTCGTTATTTTTAACTTAAAACAAAAGAAAAATATTTTTGCTTTTAAAAAGCCAATAAAATTATTTAGGGAATTTTAAGTAGTCGTAGAACTTGGAAAACAATTAAAAAACCTATTTATAGTTGGATCATTTTTAAAATGAAAATTCGGTTCCCTTTATAAAGAAAAAAAAAACATAAAAAGTAGCAAAAAGATTTAATTTTTATTGTGGGTCGGCTTTGCTTTTTATATGGTCCATTATTACAGACACCTGCGGGAAGCGGCACATTATAAAAAGCAAAGACGCCGCCAAATATTTTTTGCTACTTTTTATGTTTTTTTTTTCTTTTCAAACGGCACCGAATTTTCATTTTAAAAATGATCCAACTATACCTACCTATTTAATATGTACCTTATCTACAAATTCAGATTTAGGAAATGCGCCCCTGCCTCACTTGAAAATAATATCTTACTTCTAAATAAAAACACCTTGCAACATAAGTAAAGGAGTCATTATTGCACCCTTATCATAAAAAGCTTTTTACAGAAGACAAAAATTTTATTTTTACTTCGACTAAATGCTTTTTTTAAAGGATTTTCCTATTTCTTTATTTAATATTTTTTTTTATTTATCACCTTTAAGTTGTACCAACTTATATGTCTAAAAATTCCTAGATAATTTGGTTGATTTTAAAAAAATATAAATTGGAATTTTAATGTGCTTTTAAGTAAAAATAATATGTAAATAATGGTGGCAATTTTGGCTGTGACCAGTTTTAGGAGGAAGGAATTTTAGGTAAGTTTTTCCATTTTTAAAGTTAGATCCGAGTGGGCGTGATGCGCCCTTAAAAACCGTATACTAAATTTTAATAAAATCGGCCGTGGGCCCGCTAAAAAAATACCCTGGCGAGTATATCCAATAAGAATTTTTAAAACATGAATCGGACGCAACAGTATCGAACATTAAAAAAAAAAACATTTTTAAAAAAACTTCAGTTAGAATAAAATTTTCTACCTCCCACGAACTTCAATTATTAACCCGAAATTTTTGGGAAAACGAATTTTTAAAAAATAATTCAAGCTTTACGTCGAGTTAGCGCTTGTGTGCAATAAAAATTGCATCAATTCGCTATAAAATTGCCTGCTGTGATACCACCCTAAAAAAAATGTGCCCTATATTTATTTAAAAAAGTTAAAATGCTTATTTTCATTCATTTAAAAATTAAAAGTAAAACAAAATCTTGTTGCTAAAAAAAAAAAAGGAAAGTTCAGTATAAACTAGTTTAAAGTATTAAACGTTTTAGAAAACTAATTTAGGTCAATTTTTTAAAAATCTATTTACATGCCCTAAAATGTAGTTTTATTAAACACGTATATAATTTTTTTACTGTTTTGTTTACGTATGTAAGTCATTTAATTTATTCTCTAAACTTACGATTGTCTTCATTTCACCAAAACAAATTATGGATATAACTAAACTCGAGGAAGACTGGTGATAATTTTCGAGTTTTACATTTTTATATCAATCGAAAAAATTGGGTGGGATTTTTTTACAAAATAGCTTCTAAATCTGCTTTCTATATTTAAATCTTCATTTAAATCGTTGCAATAATTTTGTGGACCCTAAAGGCTCTGATTAAAATTCGGTATGGTACAATCTGTTTACAATTTGATAGTCCAAGAGTTTTTATAGGATATTTCTCAAATGAATTTTTTTTTGGCTTTTGGCTTTAGCCATCCAGCCATCTTAAATGGCTTAGATTTTGATATAATCAGGAAAATATTTTTATTTTTTATTAAAATTGTTTTTCTTTGGGCAGTTACGAAGACCCAAAACCCAAGTACTAACGTACCTAACTATCTTAAGTATTGTAGTAGACCGTGTGACGGTGTCTAGATGTTCATATATATATATATATATATATATATATATATATATATATATATATATATATATATATCTATATATATATATATATATATATATATATATATATATATATATATATATATATATATATATATATATATATATATATATATATATATATATATATATATATATATATATATATATATATAAATATATATATATATATATATATATATATATATATATATATCTATATATATATATATATATATATATATATATATATATATATATATATATATATATATATATATATATATATATATATATATATATATATATATATATATATATATATATATATATATATATATATATATATATATATATATATATATATATATATATATATATATATATATATATATATATATATATGTAGATTTTATTTAATTTTATTTTTCCACACCCAGTAAAATATTAAGAGTTTAGTTCTCATCTTTTTCAGATCTATTTTCGACCTTCTGAGCTAATCGTTTACAATTATTTATTTACTGGCTTTGGACTCGAATTTACTCGACAATACGTTTAATGTTTGAAATGAACCAAATAGGCTTGGGGTGTATACTAGTTCGCTCCGATGGTCAGAATATCACTCATTTGAATAAAAGGTCGGGGGCGAGTTCGCTCCGGGTTAAAAATTCTTAAGGTAATTTATACCTGGACCGCTGACTCCTGGGACCGATCGGCATTACCATATTATTCATTTATTTTACTTCATTAATGTAGTACCGCTCTTTGAAGTACCCACAAGTACAGTATGGAGAATCTTGAAGTGAGTGAAATGTTAAGCGAAAAACGTGCTTCCATGTTAGTAATTAACGATTACAAGTATAATTTCCATAAAAAGCTTGCCGGAAATATCAAACGGTGGCAGGCATAATTGGGATTGCCGCTTTAACAGAACTAACCATGACCGACCTTTTAGACAAATTCAAAAGCTTTTAGTTCTAGTCGGTCATGGTTAGTTCTGGTAAGCAAAGCAGCTTTTTATTTATCCCAATTATATTTCAGATAGACAGTATGTCAAAAAATTTGATGGCTTAAATCTGGCATCACTGAGAACCCCCAAGTTTGTTTTTTCCTAAAATTTAAAAAAATACACAATTTTTTGTTTGTGCGCACGTTAATTCGTATTCCTAATAAATAACAGAAGGTGTGGAAGTGTTAAAGAACATTCAAATTGATACATATATAAAAATGCGCAGCTCTCAGGAACCGAAAAAAGTTTATCGCAATATGTTAATAATAAAATGGAGCAATTGAAACATAATCAAATTAGCAGATTTGAATTTGTAAAAAATGTACTTTATAGGTATATGCCAAAATAAAAAAATCGTATTATATAAGCGTTTTATTCACGATGCCTATTATCATTCTTGAGTTTCTTAGAATGGCGGGAGCGAACTAGCATATAGCCTCGGGAGCGAATTAGGTAGCAATGGAATGGGTACCTCTGTGGGAGCGAATTAGTGTGCACCGTAGGCTTGATGGGAAAATAAATTAAAAATATTTCAGGTACTGCTATTGGTTTAATTAAATTTTAGTATAATAAAATATATTTTTTTTAATGATCGATAGTAATAATTGTTATTAGTGAAACTTAATTGTTACATTAAATTTAAATGTAATGTTTGTGGGATTTCCTATGTTTCGCTCGGCAATATAATAAAACATATTTAAATTAAATCCACAATTCTTACTAGCCAGCCAGATGGCTTATATGTGTTTAAAAGGCTGTCAAGCAAACCGTGGGTATAAAAATTTAACATTTTTTGTAAAGAGTACGCAGAAGTAATGAAGATATAGACCATGAAATTGACATTGTTCTCAATAATTTTCAAATAATTTTAATAATTTTCATTGCCTTTGTTGTTTTGTTATGGGGTATAGAACACTTTTGTTTTTAATAATAAGTTACAACAATTATTATTCACGGTTAAACCGTTTATGAATTTACCCAAAAACTAAAAGTTTTTATAAAACAATATTAAACTATGTTTTATTATTAAAAAAAAGTTATGAAACAATTTGGTAAAAAAAAACTTTTTCTTGGTAAATATAATAATAATTTAATGTAAAGGAAAAATCAACAAAAGCTGCAAAAAAATATTATCTCTGTCAAATTTTAATAAACATATTTTTAACTAGGCTCAATTTAAAGGTCTTCATGTCAGCTTTTTTTTGTCATGCCCATGCCTAACTTGCTCTCAGAAAAAAAGTTGTGAACAAAAATCTAAAAAAAAAAATATAAAAAAATTGTGGTGCTTTAACCAAGCTATTCTTTTAATCTATCTGTATGTATAACTTTTTATCGAAACTTTTTCATTTGTCACATATGTATAAAAGAAAACAGTTATGAGCTTTCGGACTAATATGTAAATTACTAAATTATTAGATGTCTTCCTTATTCATGCATAGTAAAAAGATGTAAATTAATCGACTTTTATAATATCATCTTATCAAAGAAAGTGAAAATCGACCGCTGTTTTTACTGTTTGGTGTCATAATAGTTTACCTACATTCAAAAATTTTATTTTACTTTTAATTAACATGTAGACAATAAATAGTATTTATTTCAAATTAAAACTGCAAATCAAATTAAATTCAAGTGAGTTAACTGATCGTCCCGAAAAAGGGCTTTTAAACAATTGTTGGGCACAATTTAAAATTCAATATGGCAGCTCCAATATGGCGGTAGGAAGGTAAAAAATAAGGCGAAAAAGATTTAAGAATAAAATACACAACCTATTGGGCTGCTTTTTGGCTTATATTAAATTTAAAGGAAACTCTTTAATAGCTGGTGTAATTGCATAACAAAATCCAACATGGCGGTTCTTTTAAAAAATCAACAAATTTGTAGTAAACTCGGTACATGGGAGTTTTTGGGGTCGCTGATCATAAATTCGGGGATGGATTTACAGGATTCAAGATGGCGGACCTAAAATGGCGGACATAATTTTCAAAAATTAACCGATATTCTTGAAATTTGGGTTCGCTAATAATGACTTCTGGGTTGAATTTCATGATAGCAAATCCAAAATTTGGTGTATGAGGGTTTTTGGAGCTGCTGATTATAAATACGAAGTCAGATTTAAAATTAAATATGACAGATTTAAAATGTGGAATAAATTTGCAAATATCTACTGTAATCTTTAGTCTATTATTATGAAATTTTAAAAATTCGAGCACAAATCGACCCTAAAAAACCCTAAATACTAAATTTTTGGTAAATCGGTCAAATGTTGACGATTTTGTCAGCCATCTTGAATTTTGTAAATCCTACCTCGGATTCGTAGCCGGCGACCAAAAAAAAAAAACATATACCAATTTAAAAAAATGGGTTAGTTTCTAAAAACTTTGTTGACCATCTTGGATCTTCTCCTTTTTTCAATTTTGTAAGTCTAAACCCAAATTCGTGAATAGCGACCCCAAAATCCTTCATACACCAAAGGTACAAGATAGTTGTTTTTAAGAAAAAGTTCACTATATTAAATTCTAATTTTTTTCTGCCTTCCTGTCGTCATATTGGAGCAGCCATTTTAAATTTTGAATTGTACCAGCAATATTTTAAAAGCCTCAACAATCCAAATTTTAGCGTGTATATATATATATATATATATATATATATATATATATATATATATATATATATATATATATATATATATATATATATATATATATATATATATATATATATATATTTGTAGAAAAATAGAATAAAAATTCCCCCACTGTCTTGGGTGTATGAAAGAACGTAACTCCTTAAGACAGTTGGCGGACAACCTGTTTCTTTGCTTTAGCCCACTCACGACACCCTCCTCTACGCTACAGGGAAGCCGGGGAATCATTTAGCGAATAAAGAGAACTGGGCGCTTATAAAAAAGACAAACATCGTTGCCTTGCAGTAAGATATAACAATCTTACTTTCGATGCCGTACTGAAATCACATTCAGCAGAATCGACATCGGGTTTTTACCGGAGTGGGTAATTGCAAGGCAACGATGTTTGTCTTATAAGTAGACACTTGGTTTCTCTGTTGTTCGCTAAACACTCGTTACAGTCCTATTGATAAGTTCCTGTAAGGCAGGCGAAACGCGTCTAGGGAGAGAGTGTCATAGTGAACAGCAAAGAGAACAGGTTGTCTGCTTTTAACTGTCTTAAAACGGAGTTACGTTCTTTCATATATTTATATTTATTTATATATATATATATATATATATATATATATATATATATATATATATATATATATATATATATATATATATATATATATATAAATAAAATTAAACTTGGGCCTTCTTATAAATAATAACAAAAAGGTAGAGTTTTTTTATGGCATATAGGTCTTCAATAAACTGAAAAAAGAAGATTAAAAGTCCTGGTAGGTATGACTACTAAGCTTGGTTGGTTTAAAATTACGAGGCCTCCAAGTTCCTACGGCCTATACTCAGTGTGATATATATATATATATATATATATATATATATATATATATATATATATATATATATATATATATATATATATATATATATTCTAATTTTGGCAAGCTTTTTAGCAAATTAGTGCGTGATAGTAAATTCATGCAAATAGTAAAGCATTTATATTTATAATATTTAAATTTAATGGCAATAATAAAAAGGTTTGGTAGGCGGCAAAAAATTTATTGAATATTGATATCCGTTTCACCTGTACGAATGTGAGCCACAAGCTAAACGTTGAAAAGGTTAAAGCGGGGCGGGGCGTTTGACGTTTTCTTAAGAAAATTCCGGCTTTTTGTAAATAGCCTTTTAGTAACTGACAGTACAACCTTACTCTTACATGAAAGCTTTCTCCTTTGGCCCACAGATAAGCTTTAGGGGCCAGTCTCGTATTTATAGGTATTTTCACGGCTTCATCTCAAAAAAATTAATTAATTTAATTCGTTTCCTAGGTGCTTTCAATAGAACGCCATTTCCATGCAGCTCTTAATATTTCTTTTTTTACTCTAAAGGGATGTATATAATTTTTTCCACTACTTTTTAATCAAATTACTAAAAATTATTTTTGAATATTGTGTTTTATTATTAAATTGTGGTTTTAATTTTCTGAATAAACCACTGTATTAACACTAGTCAAAGTATAATGTAAGATTTGAAATCACTTAAGACATTGACATTGACAAGACATAAATTAATTGGCATCCTCGGCTGGAGCAGGGGCTTGAAAATGTTACCTCCAGAGGAAGGTAAAGTGCTGTTTTCTACCCTTATTCAGGGTCGAAAAACAGTAGTTTATAAGAAGATAGTCAAAAAAGCCTTTTTTTCATATTTTGTTTAAAACATCCATGATGGTACCTTAGTACTTAGTAATTTTATAATATAATTGGACCATTTTGAGTTTATTGCAAAACGCGAAACTGTTCTTTTTTCGTCTTTTTGCAATATTTAAGCCAATGGGGCTTTTTTACCTGACGCTAAGATAAAATAATATTTTTCAAGAATGGCTAAATAATAACAAGACTTTATCCTTAAAAAAAATGTAAAACAAAATATTTTGCCACTTGATCTACTGCTTTAAAAAAGCTAAAAATCGCTTTCACTAAATCAGGTTTATAAAGAGGATATGGTGCGTCGGGGAAATGCGGTCTCGAATTGGTTGGTCACTTCTTTTAAAACAATAGGCGAACTTTACCCCACCTAAAATCTTACAGTATGGAGAAGAAGGTGCCCGTATCTGCCAACGTTAATAAAAATATACCTAATGCAAAGTCTTAGTAACTGTTTTTTTTGTATTACATTAAAATATTAAATTTTTATAGTAGATATTGCCTCACTCACTGGGGAAAGAGTGAGCTCAAAATTTGCTTAAAAACTGCCTGTTTTTTCACAATTCACAAAGAGGTGAGGTGAAGACATACAAGTATGTATTTTATACCAAATCAGTCATCAAAAAACATTTGGATAAGCATTGCTTTTCGTTTTTTGCAAATTTTCAAAATTCACTCCTATTTAGGGGTTGGAAAATCTGAAGAATTGCAAAAATAGCAGTGGAATTTAAAGTTATTCTCACTGCGATATTTGTTTTAAATGGACCTTAAAAAAATTAAAAAATACATCTTTATTTCTGAGAAGGTTGTAAACCAACCCCCATGGACAATGGGGAGGGAGTGCAATCATCCCCTAAAAGATATAAAATTATATGCAACTTTAGAAATTGCAAAAAAATCAGATTTTTTAAGACATGTGCAATAAAAAATAAAACAATGTATATGATAATCAGCCACCCTCTTCTAAGGAAATATTGAATTAAATGCTAGCTTTTTTTTAAAAAGTCTTAGCTTCGTATTTTTTTGATTCAATTATCTAAATCAGGTATACCTAGACTTTTTAAGTTTATTTTTAGGCAAAATCACCCCTGTAGGAGGATATATTCATCCCCCCAAAATGTAGAAAATCATATACAACCTAAAATTGAAAAAAATAATTAATGTTTTTTCTTAAATATGATATTAATTGTCTAAAACCCCCCTTCAGGTGAGTTTTGATAAAAACCCCCCCCCTTTAAATTGAAGGGTAAAAAAAAAGGGAAAAAAAAAAACTTTTTTACAAAAAGTTTAGCTTGTTTTTTTTTAACCCCAAGTTAAAAAAAGCCTTTTTTTAATTTTTCAAGTTATTTTTAAACCCAAAACACCCCTACACATCCCATTTTTAAAAATTTATTAAAAATTTACGCTTTTTAAAACAGATATCCTGTTTAATTTGCTTCTCCTCGTACAAAAATCGTTCTTTTTTTAAAAAATATTTTTTGCTTTTCTTATGAAAAATATTCTAAAGAGTAAAATTGGTTTAAATTATTTAGAATAAAAAAAAGTTATGTTTTAAGCGCCAAGTGTCAAAAAAACAATTGTCAATATTTTTCAAAATTTTATTGAAAAATCTTAAAAAAAAAATATCAAATTACAAAAACAAATCGTATTTAAAAATCATGACCCAAAGTGTATTTCCCGCAAACTTTACCACCATCCACCGCCGGATCTACGACATCCTCCATATCCACCTCCGTACCCGAATCCACCACCATATCCACCACCATGTACAGCAACTGGTACTTTAACAGGTACAGGCACACGTACTACCCGGGTAACTGGTACAGCTACTTTTTGAACTACTGGTACTGGATGAGGAACATGGACTGGAACAGCTACCCTTTGTAAAACAGGTACGGGTAGGGGGGGACAGGAACTGCAACGGGATTGCCCGATCCAAGACCTCCTGCGTACCCACCTCCATTTTCCTCCATATCCACCTCCAAAACCTCCTCCTACCTGGGCCAATCCTCCTCCAAGACCTCCAACTTCGCCAAAGATGCCTCTTTTGCTTCTGGTTGTTGAAGCACCATCAGCTTGGGCGGCATAGAGGACTGCAATGACGAAAATTGCCTAAAAAAAAGATTTTTTTTATTAAATTATATAAATCAATATTCTCTAAAGGTGTACGTAAGTAGCATTGGATTTAGGCCTTTGTGGAGTCACCAGGTTAAAGAAAAACACAAAAACTATTACTTAAAACATCAATATGCATGCGCACTTTTAAATTTAAAAAAAAAATCTTTTCTGCAAGAATAGTACGACAAGCACATTTTTTTGAAGTTGCTCATGTATCTTGGTAAAATAAAATAAAACCTTTATAATAACAAAGAATAGTAATAAATTAAAGGATAGTATAAGGAAAAAAGACATTATAATTTTTCTATGCAATAAAACTATTCTAAATAATCTTTAAAGTATTCAGACAATACAAAATAAGCCTTTTCTTACAATAAGTTTTTGACGCACAATTTGAATTTATAAAAAATACCTACAATTTTAATACCAGCAGGTAAATGATTAAACATTTTTTTAAGTCATAATTTAAAGTGGAACATAAATTTAAAATATAAAGTTTAAAATTATTATTTCTAGTATTGTTCGAATAATTCTTAGTATTAAACCAATATTTTTTGTATATTAAAGATACTGTTTCAAAAATATAGAAAGATTTAAGTGTTAAAATTATTTTTGGTATAAATAATGGTTTACATTACTCCTTTGCAATAAAACACTAAATACAGTAAAATTGTGTGGACACCCTTTTATATTCGCCACCTGTGTTATCGGCCACTTTCAAGCTTACAAAAATCTGCTTTATAGGAAATCCCGTAAATAAAAACCCTTAGATAATAGACACCCTTATAAAACAGCCACGGCCAGGCAAATCTCAATTTTTATAACCTATTTCAGGTATATCAACCTTTTTATATTGGCCGGAAATTCTTTGGGCCAATTTGTATTTTATTATTTTATGATTATATTCTGCAAATTTTAAAGGTGAAAATACCCAACAAAAATATTTATGGCCATGTTTAAATAGCATTAGTTGCTTGGGGATTATTTTCACATTATATTTTTAGTTGGGCCTTTAATCGATAAGAATAAAGTTATCGTGGTCGGAATCAAAAAGCGTTTAATCATGTCCCCAAAACGAAGCTCTTTGTCACTAAAGGAAAAAATTGATGTTATCGCGAAAAGTGAAAAACCTGGCTGAAAAGTTTGGTGATGGAAAATCCCAAATAAATGATATTATCAGGAATAAATCTAAACTAAATCGAATGTTTTAAGAAGGTGTTAATTTAGAACAAAAGAGGAAATTCCAGAAGTCGGTAGTATTGGCCGGAGATCAAGTCGTCTACAATTGGTTCTGCAAAGCAAGAGGTAAAAATGTTCCAATATCTGGGCCCTTAATTGAACAAAAAGCACTAGAGGCAGCAAGCAATTTTAAAGTGAAAAATTTTGTATCCTCGAATGGTTAAACAACTGTTACCTGGCAATATTGGCTACTTCTATAAAGGCCAATTATTCTTAATTTTATGGTGGCCGTTATAGACAAGTTTTACTGATATAATAAATACTGGTAAGAATTTGATTATTGTAATGATTTATTTATTTATTTCATTTATGAGAGTTTAAGAATTAAATAAATAGGTTGTTTACAAATTTAAGTAATTTTGAAAACCCCATTGTCAAAACAAATTACAGAAATAAATATCAAAAGGTGTTTTCATAGTTTAAAAGGATTTTTGCGTGCAATTTCTTTTGCTGCAATGTTTCTTGCATGCAGTTTTATTCAAAATGTTTATAGTTTAAAACAGGGTTTACCATGTTACAAAAATTTGTAAACTTTATTCCATTGGATCACCCTTTAAGTTTAAGGTAACTGTATGGTTTCAATTTTTTAAAGGTTAAAATCACCTAAATAATGACCAAAATAGTCGAGTTGCTGCAAGAGAAACGACGCTTGCATAAAAAAAACTGCGGTAATTTTTAAAATCCAAAAAGTGCGTGTGCCCAGAATAATTGTAGCTAGAAAAAATTTAAATTGTAAAACCAGCTAAACAAAAAGCATGCAAGAAAAATTGCTACAAGAAAAATTTTATCAAATAATTTGAAATAAAACCGGAATGATGCCACAAATAGAGATGTCTTTAGCATTCCTTATTAGACGCACGTTTTTTAAGAAATGGGAAAATCAGTATTTTTTAACTTTTTTTTTAAAGATGACTCAAATCGTCTAATTTTCTGTCAGGAGGATATCCATATTTTGGGACACCCTGTATACATGTTTCTTTTAAAATAAATTATTTATTGTTTTTTTTAACTAATATTAAAAATTTTATTAAGTAAATTTTATTTTGTCAAAATTTCCTCTAAAGGAGCTTATAACCTTATCTTATAAGACAAATGATTTTAATAATAATAATAATAAATAATAATACTAAAAGTTGCATATCCACTTACTGTTTTCATGGTGGTGTATTATTGATAAGACTGTGAGATGAACTGATGATTTAGGAAAAAAATGGATATTTATACTAACGAAGTTCAACATTATTAGAGGCCAATGAATTGATTTTAATTATTAATGTATTCACTTTGAAAGAACATCTTATTCACAAAATATTGGCTAAAAACAGTGGCGTACTAACGTACAAAAAAGTTTTTTAAATATGAGAAATATAGTAAGTATTTGATAATAAAGAAAAGGTAAATTAGGGTTCTTTTGCTACTTCTAGAAAAATTAATGGCTTACCTTAATGCAGTCAAGAATGCTAAGAGTTATGAATGACGCTATTTCCCAAAAAGGAATCGTCATTTTATACAGGATCTGATCCGGGAGTGCTTTGCAAAAGTAAGAGGCACATAAGTTATGAATAGGATTGGCCGATTTTTTTCGTATCAGCAAAAATGATTATGTATAATAGGGCTGTGCCGACACCCCATTTCAGATACCGATACCGATACTCCGATACCTTTAACTCCGATACCGATAATGTATCTGAAAGTATTTGATATTCAGATAAAAACTTGTTTTTTAAAATAATGTTTTTATTTATTTACATTTACATTCAAAAAGTCAAAATTGAAATAAAACATTTAAAAGTTTAAAAGTAAAAACATCCATTATCTTTTTAATAACTTTTTGCTCATCTTTTTCTTCGGTAAGTAATCCTGCCCTTAGTTCGCGAAAAAATGTCCGCTTAAGAAGCAGAATAATCACCTAGTGCAGGGGTCTCCAAACTTTCCAGCCTTAGGGCCATACTGATTACTCCAGTAAGTTCCGAGGGCCAAAACCATATTATCATTGTTGCCGGTGGTAAGAAGTGAAATAGTCCACTGATGAAAAAAAAAGTCCGAAAAAGTACACAACGTTTAAAAGGCTGCAAATCGGACTAAAGTCCGCAAAACGGCAACACTGCATATTATTAATTTTCCTGTCATTATCTGTAATTTCTAGATTAGTCGTAGAGTACGAGCCATGAGGAGTAACGTGACACGACATCTGGTGGACAAAAGCGGAAATAGGTAGTACCTTCTATCGCTAACAGATGGCGCTAATAGCACGTACAGAATAATCTCGTTGGTTCGAGAAAGTTCTGGTGTCTTCCACTCACTTCTAGATGGCAGTAATTGGAATATATAAGAAGGCTAGTGGCGCAACCACAAGTCAGTTCCTATGACACTGTTGTTAAATAAAATATTGCATACTCCTTAAAACGTGTTTGTGCGGGGTTTAAGTTTAAGACATCTTTATAACAGTATTTTGATTTGAATTGTTGCTTTTGTGTGTGAATTAGTAGTATGGAAAAGAAGCGAAAAATTGATAGTGAATGCAGAAAATTCAAAGATCAGTGGAACATTCAGTATTTCGTAATTGAGTCCAGTAACAAGGCGCTATGTTTGATTTGCAATGAAAGCATAGCCGTTCTCAAAGAATATAACATTAAACGTCATTATGAAACAAAACATTTTCAAAATTACTCAAAATATACAGGAAGTTTGCGGACAGAAAAATTCGAAGCTATGCAGCGCGGATTGAAATCGCAGCAATCTTCATTTACAAAACTCAAAACTGAACAAGAGGCTACAACTCGTGCCAGTTTCGTGTGGCTCTTGAAATTGCAAACGTGGAAAACCATTCACCGATGGAGAAATGATCAAAGAATGCATAATTGCAGTAGCCGAAGAAATGTGCCCTGAAAAGGTAAATTTATTAAAAACTGTCAGTATGTCAGCAAACACTGTGGCTCGAAGGGTAGAAAACATCGCTGAAAATATATCCTCTCAACTGTTCGACAAAAATGGACATTTTGAGTGGTTTTCTTTGCCTTGAATGAGTCAACGGATGTCAGGTACTGCTCAGGTGTTGATTTATATTCGAGAGTAGATAAAAGCTATGAAGTGCACAAAGAACTTCTTGATATGTATAGTATTCATGGCACAACTACTGGTACAGATATTTTTAAAGGAGTTGAAATGGCCATTAATCAAAAGAACCTTCGATGGAAAAACTTGAAATGTATTACACTGATGGAGGCAAAAACATGAGTGGGAAAGATAAAGGAGTGGTCGCTCTTGTGTCAAAGGCTGTAGAAAATGACGGTGGTTCAAAACCATTAGTCTTACATTGTATCATTCATCAACAGTCTTTGTGCGGAAAATGTTTGGATATGTCTGACGTTCTGAAACCAGTCATATCAACTGTTAATTTTATCAGATCTTTTGGGCTGAATCACTGACAATTCCGACAATTTATTGAAGAGATTGGAGAAACTGACTTACCTTATCATACTGCCGTACGCTGGCTTAGTTGTGGGAAAGTCCTTCAGCGCTTTTTTGAACTTCGAGCAGTGATCGAAATTGTTTTGAATGAAAAGCATCGCCCTCTTACTGAATTACAAAACAACGCATGGCTGTGGAAGTTAGCATTCTATGTTGATTTGACAAAACATGTGAACGAACTGAATTTGGGATTGCAAGGAGAAAACCAGCATCTTCCTGATTTATACACTAATATCAAATCATTCCGGAAGAAATTGAGACTGTTTCAATCACAACTACGAAGCAAATGTTTTTCACATTTTAAAACATGTGAAATATTCAGCCACACTACTGAGACTGAGTTTCCTATCGATTTTGCAATCGAAACTTTGAGTGCTTTGAAGATAAATTTTGATACTCGTTTCTCGGACTTTGATGCCATTGCGAATCAAATTAAGATTTTTCAGAATCCTTTTGATACTGACATTGAAACCCTAGCCCCGGAATTTCAAATGGAAATGATTGATTTACAATGCAGTGATATAATTAAGAACAAATATCAAAACTCATCTTTGTTGGAATTTTATAAGAGTCTTCCACTGACACAATTTGATAATTTGCATAAATTTGCTCGTGGTCTGTTTTCTGTTTTTGGTACTACTTATTTGTGTGAGAAAACCTTCTCCAAAATGAAGTACACAAAAAATGTTTACAGATCGAAATTAACTGATGGGCATCTTAAATCTCTTTTAATAATTGGTACAAGTAAAATTAGTCCACAACTACAAACTATTGTCAGTGGAAAATCTCAATTACATAAATCTCATTAGTATTTCATATGTCATTATGTTTGTTATAAGTTATGTGATTATTTAAAATGTATAAAATGTTAGTTGGATTCATTTCAATAATTTGTTAGTTATTATATACTGAAGTTAAATTTTCTGCATATTATACATGTCTTTACTCATTACAATTCTGTGTTTCTTTATCCAACTTATCACAAAAACAATAACAATAAGCCTACAAGAATGTTATGAGTTAGCGGAGTTAGCCCATGACCATATCAATGTAGATGTCATATTAATAATTATTCAACATAAAATTAAAATACTTCAGTAAACTAAATTTAATTTGCTATAAAAATCATTTGTTCTCTAAAAGGAGTTTTCAAGTATGCTAGCTCTCCGCGGGCCGGACAAAATCTGTCCGCGGGCCGGATGTGGCCCTCGGGCCGTAGTTTGGAGACCCCTGACCTAGTGTCTTTGTAGCTTTTTAAAACGGTTTTAAAATTTAAACTACTTTTTCAGCAAGTAGCCAGTCACTGTACGGCATGTTCATAAAATTTGTAAAGGAAGAAACAAATATTTCAGATGTTAAAAAATAAAAAAATATTAGAAACATGAATTATGATAAACGCCAATAAAATTATATTTATTATTATTATTTACCCGAAATAGCGTCTTTCTGTTCAAGCTTGACTAAAGGTACAGGCGGGCGACGACGATTCCTGACCGATTTGACAAAAAAGTAGATTATCTGAATTTAAAAACATTTATATCTAAAAATGTAGGTATCGGCGAGTATCGGAAATTAGTAAGTATCGGCCGATATCCGTTACTGAGTATCGGAATTGGCACAGCCCTAATTTTGTATTTAAAAAGTTAAACTAGGCAATATTTTAGAAGCTCTAATTTAATATTAATTAAAGATCCTGTGAATAAGATATTTGTAATTTCCTGAGTGAGTTTTTTGAATCAGAATGGATTGAAAAACTAAATATTTTAATAAAAGGTATTTTTCCTAGCAATAACATGCATGGGATAAATCGTGGAAGACAAAAGATTGTTGATGTATAAAGAAGAAATCGCGTTGGTAAACTGGAGAGCTAAGAATAAAGTTTAAGTGAAAAACCCTGGGTTGAAAGTTTGTTAAGGAATGCATCAGGCAAATCCTGCTTCATCAAAAAAGTCCTAAATATGTTATTTGTGTACTCTTTATTCATGTCATTAATTCTAAGCGTTTTCGAAAAAACGTCACTTTATTAACACTGCTAGTCCCCTAAGTTTTGTCGGGTTGAATATGAAAAAGAAGAATTTTCTTCTGTCATCATCATAATAGCTTCTATAAAAAGCTAAACTTTAGGTTAAAAACTTTGTAAGAGGATGCAACATGGGCTGTGTGAATTTTGAGACACTCGCGAGCACAACAAATTAAGAAAATTTCTCTTTTTCATTTTCAACCGGATAAAACTTAGGGGACTAACAGTGTAAATAAAGTGACGTTTTTAGCCAGTATCTTCAAAGAGGAGGGCTATAAAAAAAGTTCATATAAACTTGTATTATTCTTTTTATTTGTTTTTTTCATATCTGGGAGATTTCCCACATTTTTCCGGATACCCTGTATACGAACTGCTTGCGTCAGGCCGGCACTTGGCCTGGCGTACTACCGTGCCCCTGGATAAATGAAACAAAAAGAAATAAATTAAGTAAACCTGATTTAAAGTCAAATTAATTTTTAAAAAGTAAAAAATAAAATAGCAATATTTCTGCTTCTCCCTCGCCAGCTGCCAATGGATTCTCTTTGGTAGAGTCATATTATTCAAATTTTACACAACTGAAATATGTTAATCAAGATGCGATCTGCAATCTGCATAAATTGGGTTGTTGATTTCGAGTAAAGTCATTATTTGAATTTTTAAATATGGGTTTATACTTTCGATAGACATAAAATTATCATTTTAATTGTCAAATCCATGAGATTAAAATGTTAGCCATTGAACTAGATTTTATTTTTGGGGTTATTAAGAAATATATGGATATTTTACAGGTTAAGGTTTTTTAAGCTTTACAGTAGTATAGTCAAAGCTGCGTATTGCAGTCATCAGACGAAAACATTATGTATGTTAATACCGGAAGAAAATTGTTAAGTGACAAAATTGCAAATGGCTATATGGTCCAGGAACCTGTATTTACATGACCAAGCTGTATCATAAAGTTTCGTGAACGTCAGCTGCGGTTTCGTTGGGGCAATGAGCGGCGGTAGACTTTTTGATTATGATAAAGCAATAAATTTTAAAATGATAACGTTAATTCAACAACTGGTATTTTTATGTTGTTCATAAATATGAGAAGATAATAAAGTAACAATTTTTAAAAATTGTAAGTATGTTCTATAGTTTTGTGGCGGATTCAGTTTGTTTTATTTGGGTTACTCGCCTTTCTACTTTTTAACAAAATGGGACCCTCTTGGTCCGGGTCCCGGGGTATACGGGCTGACCTTGTCCAGTCCTATTGACCTCTATGAATTATTTGCAATAATTACTGCTCAGAAATGTATTTATAATTTTTTTGGTCTAATTATTAAAACTACAAAAAAATGAGTTTACTACATTCATTAGCATCGTTTGTAGTTTTTGAGTACGTGTCCCACTTTTTTGTATCTCCATTATTTTTTATGCTACTTTTTTAAAAATGTGACCTCTTGTCCGGGTCCAAGAGACTACGGCGATTGTCCAGTCATACTCTCTATGAATTATTTGCAATAATTACTGCTCAGAAATGTATTTATAATTTTTTTGGTCTAATTATTAAAACTACAAAAAAATGAGTTTACTACATTCATTAGCATCGTTTGTAGTTTTTGAGTACGTGTCCCACTTTTTTGTATCTCCATTATTTTTTGTAATATGCGATATTTTTCGTACTTGCATCTAGTAAAAAAATTTTTGTTACTACAAAAAACTACAAACGATTGAGCATACATCTCATTAGTAGCAACTACATTATTTGCAATAATTGACTGCTCAGAAATGTATTTATGATTTTTTGGTCTAATTATTAAAACTACAAAAAAAATGAGTTTACCACATTTCATTAGCATCTTTTGAATAGTTTTTTTATATTTTTCGTAATATGGATACTTTTAGACTCGCATCAGGTTAAGAAAAAATTGTTACAACAAAAAACTACAAACGATTGGGCATGCATCTCATTAGTAGAAACTACATTATTTGCAATAATGACTGCTCAGAAATGTATTTATAATTTTCTCGGTCTAATTATTAAAACTACACAAAAATTGAGTTTACTACATTCATTAGCATCGTTTGTAGTTTTTGAGTACGTATCGCACTTTTTTGTACCTCAATATTTTTCGTAATATGCGATACTTTGTAGACTCGCATCAGGTAAAAAAAATGATTATTACAAAAAACTACAAACGATTGAGCATACATCTCATTAGTGGCAACTACATTATTTGCAATAATGACTGCTCAGAAATGTATTTATAATTTTCTCGGTCTAATTATTAAAACTACACAAAAATTGAGTTTACTACATTCATTAGCATCGTTTGTAGTTTTTGAGTACGTATCGCACTTTTTTGTACTTCCAATATTTTTCGTAATATGCGATATTTTGTGTACTCGCATTAGATAAAAAAAAATTGTTACTACAAAAAACTACAAACGGTTGAGCATACATCTTACTAGAAGCAACTACATTATTTGCAATAATTACTGCTCAGATATGTATTTATAATTTTTTCGGTCTAATTATTCAAACTACAAGAAAAAATAAAATTAACCACATTCATTAGCATGGTTTGTAGTTTTTAAGTACGTGTCGCATTATTACCTCCATTATTTTTTGTAATATGCGATATTTTGTCTACTTGCATCAGGTAAAAATTTTTTGTTACTGCAAAAAACTACAAACGATTGAGCATACATCTCATTAGTGGCAACTACAGTATTTGCAATACTTACTGCTCAGAAATGTATTTATAATTTCTTCGGTCTAATTATTAAAACTACAAAAAAAGAATATACTACATTCATTAGCATGGTTTGTAGTTTTTGAGTGCGTGTCGCACTTTTTTGTACCTCCATTATTTTTAGTAATATGCGATATTTTGTGTACTCGCATCAAGTAAAAACAAAAAAAATTGTTACTACAAAAAACTACAAACGATTGAGCATACATCTCATTAGTAGCAACTACATTATTTGCAATTATTACTGCTTAGAAATGTATTTCTAATTTTTTGGGTCTAATTATTAAAACTACACAAAAATTGAGTTTACTACATTCATTAGCATCGTTTGTAGTTTTTGAGTACATGTCGCATTTTTTTGTACCTTCATTATTTTATGTAATATGCGATATTTTGTGTACTCTTTTATTTTTTTATCTTCGTAACGTGTTTTGGATTGAGAATAAATTTTATCCAAGAAGCCCATTGGTAGTGTGGAAGATGACCAGACACGAACTTAAAGTAACTTTGTAAATTAAAAAAAATAAACAAAATTTTTTATATTCAATTAAATACATTTTTTATTTTACACAAACTTTACATTTCTTAAAAGTACTATATACAATAAACAAAATGGCAGTAATATTAAAGATGTAAAATGATAAAGGCACGATATCACAACGGTACTGAACAAATCTTCTTTATCAGCATAAACGACTACCAGTATTTCTTATATCCATAGCCACCTAAAGACGAATAACCGCCGTAACCTCCAGATAAATGACCACCGGAATATCCACCGGAATATCCACCGGAATATCCACCTAAATATCCTCCATATCCTCCTGAAAAACCACCTCCATATGAGCTGCCTCCATATGAGCTGCCTCCATAAGAACTACCTCCAACGTATACTGGCACTGCTTGCTTAACATACACAGGGTGAGGAACTGGTACGGCTACTGGCTTACGTACTATCACTGGTACTGGATGGGGTACAGCGACTTTAACAGGTACTGGAACTGGTATTTTAACTGGCACTTTCACGGGGTAAGGTACTGGCTTCTCTACTGGAACAGGATATGGCCTATCTACAGGTACTGGCACTGGTTTTGGCACTTCTACAGGGTAGGGACGGTCGACTGGCACAGCAACGGGATGAGGTACGGGTACTGGTACCCTGCGTTCAACAGGTACTGGGTAGGGTTGTGGAACAGGTACTCCAACACGGTTTGTGATGGTAATGGTACGGTGCACTTGAGCTCCTAAGTCGATTGTACCAAGTCCTGCACCTATTCCGTTACCAAGTCCTAAAGAGCCTCCTGATAGTCCTGATCCAAGACCAGATGAAGAGTATGATCCCAGACCGGAGGTAGATGCGTAGCCTCCTCCGTAAGATCCACCGAGGCCTCCACTGTAGCCGCCGTAACTTCCACCATAGCCACCTCCATAGCTACTGCCATATCCAAGAGATTCCCCGAAGACACCACGCTTTGTGGTCTTCTTCTCTGTGCTTGTCTCACCAGCCCATGCAGCCGAAATGGTGAGAATAAGTATAAATGTCTGAAAAGGAAATAAAATTAATTAAAGACAACTATACAGACTAAAATAAATATTTAAAATAAATACAAATTAACTAGACAATGAGATTTGATAAAACGGCATGTTTATTATTGACTGAGGATGTTGGTATTTCTCACGAAAAACGATTTGTGCAATTTTTGCTGCCACTTTTAAAAATTATCTAAAAATTCCTGTTTTAAAAAACGTTAAAAAAATTATAAAATCTTCTGAACAAAAAAATAACCTTAAGTTAAATGTGTTTTGTCTTTATTCGATTTTGATGATAGATTTCTGTATATAATTGTATCAAAAATGCCTTAGAAAATAGGTCTGGCATTCATGGCTTTTTTAATTGATCATCAATACTTTAGTTTGACTACTAGGACATAAGGGCACAAGCGATAGATATACAAGTGGGGTTAACGACAGGTTAAATGTGCTACAACTGACGCCAAGCTCAGCCATCTAAAGGTAAGAGGTCAAATATAAGTGGTATGACCGACAAAAACTTGTTGCAAAATTTATCCCTATCATTCTTTATTACAAAAACATGGTTTGTTAGTATCAAAAATTATTTTTTTATAGGCCACAAAAAGTAATAAAAATAATTGGTTTGGAAGAGCAGTCTTATGATCGACTATGGTTTTTGAATGCCTAAATATAAGAAATATAAAGTAAAATTTTAAATAATCTGAAATCTACGCATTTTCAGCAAAAATATGTAAAAGGCTTTTTTGTAGAGAATAAAATTTCCCATCGAAATGGCACCTTCCAACGAATTTTTGTATTGAAAAATAGACCCAAAAACTAATATAAAAAATCGCATTGTTTTATTTTCTTTTTGAATTTTTGTCCAAAGCTTTTTTCTGAGATACGACAAGTATATACAATGAGCCTAGCTGAAATTATTTTTAGTAAAACTTAACAGAGATATGATTTTTTTTGAATACAACACCTTTTCATCAATTTTTGGCAATTTTATTGTATATTAAGAGATTTTTTAACAAAAAAATATTTAAAAATAAGTTAGTTTAATAATAAAACGGAGTTTAATAATAATAATAATTTTTAAGAACAGCAATGGAAAATATTTTAATTAGATTTACTTTAATGGGGTTCGTTTACGAAAATGGTTAATACCTATTCCTACTAACCAATCAGATAGCTTGTAGTAGTGATCTTGTAACATCTGAGAAAGACCTAAATGAAGATATAGAATTTCAAACCATGAGTGACTACAAAGTGGCATTATTGACTTTTTTGAGAAATTTCTTTTAGTATCTATTATATTCAGTGTTTTTCTTGCAAAGGAGAACAGTTTGATATATTTGTAAAGCTACGTCCAAAGACTCATGTAAAACATAATTTATATTAAAAAGAATATTTACACTTTCACAAAATTCTTAAGTTTATCTTTTAAATCCATGTTTCCTTTATTAGAAAAATCTTTAATTAATAATTTACCTACTAGTATAAAAAATATAGTTAGTTTTCATAAATTCAAATTGTCCGTTATAAACATATTATTAGAAAATGCTTAATATGTATGGTCTAAATACTTTGAAGATAAATTCAGTATCGTATATTTTTGCATAAAACCAGTATATTGTCTTTTTTTCTTATATTATTATATAATTTATTATTATTTGTTGTTATTATCAGTGTTTATTCTCTTGTCGAAAAAATTATTAATTGTTATTGTTTCTATTTAAAAAAAATAACGATTTGAAACGTTTTTTATAGAGTTTTATCTTCTATGTAGTTAATTTTTAAATTTATTAAAAAATAAAAATAAAAATTTTAATTTCATGATAAAAGTTCTGTAGTTGTTGACATTTTGAAGATGTAAATATAGTACAGTAACGCCATTAAATTTGGGCATTTTTTTTCCTTTGTAAATTAGGCTATGCCACCTTTATGAAATAAATACCTGTTGAAAACTAATTAGAAACAGGTGTCGTTGTCGTTCTAAAATATTTTTAATGCCAATTAATTTGATCAAAAAGTATAATTATTTATTATATTGCGAGTTCAGAAAGGGATTGCAAAAGTTCATCAAAGATATATTTTTAAAAAATGCGAAACCCTCCTTGAAATGGAATGTGCCCCAAAATATCGATAAACTAGACAATAATTTAGTTAATGTTTTGAGAAACCAACCATTTAAATCTGTATTACAGCAAAAACGAAGAATTTTCCAGCATCGCATCGTTAGAACGCACGGCGAAGAATAAGGCATATCCGAATTGCTGCACGGAGCTAAACGTTTTTAAAAATCAAATAAATAACAACCATGTTTGCTTTAAATTTATGAACCTGATTTTTAAAAATAATATCACCGATGAAAAAGTGTTTTATCTGCTACAATGGATACTGTATCCTTAAGGAAACGATTTAGAAAATATACCCAAAGGCAGAATATGGGCGATTTTCGTTAAGTTATAGATATGTCCTCCATAGATGATTTGCAGAAATTTTATCTTTAAAGAAATGTTCAAGGCCGGAAGTATATGATGAATCACGTATCAGGTTTTATTTGCCCGCACGTGTCCGGATTTAAATGTTATGGATGTTGGCTTTATTAGTTGAAAAATAAAAGGGAAAATTAAACGAACTTAAGGATAAAATTAGTATGAGTACGGGAAACTAGCTGGGCTTTGGTCATTCGTGCCTGGAAGGCAAACTTCTTAAAAAAACGGGCCAATAAAATATTAAATTGTTTGAAGATATTAGTTTGATTTATAAATGTCATAATTTATTAATTTGTTGAGTTTTTTAACAAATAAAATATTTATTTAGTTTATATGATAATCAATAATAAAAGTTAAGAACAGCATGAGAAAAATTTTAAGATTAATGTACTTTATTATGGGTCTTTACGATGAAAACTTAATACCATGATTACTGACTAACCAATAAATACTTTATAAAGTAGTTTTTCTAATCGAAATGATTAATATGAAATTAATTGTAACTTACACATTTCCATTGATTTACCACAGTACTTATTTTTCTTGTAAAAATTGATATAAAAGTACAAAAGTGGCTTTTCTTGCAAATGAGTTAAGAAAACCAGATTTAGATTTAAGAAAAGCTTTTTAACGTCCAATCTACGAGGAATTAATTTGTTGATTAAAAGCGATAAGTTTACTAATTTGCGCAAAAACTGATTTTCTTTAAATCATGTTTTTTAAGAAAATTTTAATAATAATTTTACAGTTAAATAAGTTAGTTATAATTCAAAGCCGTTATAAACTATTAGAAAATGCTTTAGTATGTCAATCTTGAAGATAAATTCAGTATCGATATTTTGCTAAACAGTATATGCTTAATTATTATTAATTATTATAGTTTGTGTTATACATAGTTGTTTTTTATTCCTCTTTGTCGAAAAAATTATTATCATTGTTATTGTTTGTACTATTTAAACAAAATAAAAAATCAGAATTGGCTTCTAGCAAAAAATTGCACTTTTTTAATAGAGTTTTTCATGGCGTTTCTATCCGTAGCTTAATTTTTCATAAATTGTGAATTAAACAAATAAACAATAAAAATCGGAATTGTTAACTTTTCGTAATGATAAAAAGTTCTGCTTAGTTTTGTTGAGCCAATTCTTTTGACAGATGTAAAAATATAGTACAGTAACGGCCATTAAATCTTGGGCAATTTTTTTCCCTTTCGTAAATTAGGCTTATGCCACCTTTCTACTGAATATTTTAAATACGTAAAACTAATTAAGAAAACAGTGTCCGTTGTCAGTGTCTAAAAATATTTTTTTAAAATGCCCAACTTAATTTGATCAAAAGTATTAATTATTTATTATATTGAGCAGAGGTTGCAGAAAGGGTGTGCAAAAGCTAATCCAAAATACTATTATTTGTTAAAAATGACAGGAAACACACTCCTTTGAGAGAAGAGCTGGAAGTGGTCGCCCCAAAATATCGAATCAAAACTAGACAATAATTTAGTTAATGTTTTGAGAAACCAACCATTTAAATCTGTAGTTACAGCAAAAACGGAAAGCAATTTCCCAGCATTGCATCGGTTAGAACGGCACGGCGAAGAATAAGGCAAATATCCGAATTGCGCTGCCACCCGGCAGCCTTAAAACCGTTTTTAACAAATGCAAATAAATAACAACGCATTGGATTTGCTTTACAATTTTACTTGGAACCTTTGATTTTTTGGGAAAAATAATATTCACCGATGAAAAAGTGTTTTAGTCGTGCTACAATGGGATACTTAAGCTATACAGGCGTCAAGGAACACGATTTGATGAAAAATATACCCAAAAGGTCAGAAGTAGTGGGCGATTTTCGGTTAATGTTTGAGGGTGGCTGAGTGCACAAGGACTTGGTGTATGTTATTTTATCGAAGGAAGATTCAATGCGGAGGTATATATAGATCTACTACAGTATCAGGGTTTTATTGTGGCCTGCACGTAGTCCAGATTTAAATGTTATGGAAAATGTTTGGGGCTTTATTAGTTAAAAAATAAATAGGGAAAATGTAAACGAACTTAAGGATAAAATTTTAGTTACGAGGAAATCGGGACTAAGCCTGGGATTTGGTCCATTCGATGCCTGGAAGGCTAAACACTGTCTTAGAAAAAAACGGGGCCGCAATAAAATATTAAATTTGTTTGAAAGGATATTTAAGTTTGTTTGAATTTATTAAATTGTTAATTAATTTATTAATTTGTTAATTTTTTTAAAAAATAAATATTTTTTTACCCTTTGCTTTATTTATGGTAATTACAAGTAAAACAAGGTAAAAAAGAGCGATTTACAAAAATTGGCAGAAAAGTCAAAATTTAACAAATTTTTTGCCCAAGATTTAATGGCCGTCACTGTACATACATTATATTCTGGTCATTTACGATTGAGAAAAACACCTAGTAAGTAGCCATGATTACTGACTTTTTGAACCAATAAATTTTTTATTAAAGTGTTTTTCTCAATCGAAAATGATTAATAGTACAGGTGTAAATTAATTTGTGTGTATACTTACACTGATTTCCATTGTATTGACGCACAGGTACTGCTATGTTTTCCCTTGTAAATAAGTGTATATATACAAAGATTCGACAAAAAGGGGGGTGGGCATTTTAACGTGTGCAACTGATCGAGTTACAGGGACAAAAAACCGAAAGATGCTCTAGATTCGTAAGAAGGAAGGCCTTGTTGTGTAACGATTACGCGAATCTACGGCGAGATGTAATTCTGCCGGAATTGTGACTTTGAACCAGGCAGCGCGTACCGGTCAGAGTGTGTCGGGTACGCGTGAATGGATGTTGCGGCAAAAACCTGATTTTTTTAATATAAAACAGTTTTTTAAAAGAAATTATTTAAAATAAATCAATCAATTTTAATACTTAGAATAACGGCGGTTTGCACCACTAACTCTTAAAAGTTCACAATAACTAAGTAGCACTTAATATTAAGGTTAACCTTAACGATTAATAGCTTTGCACAAGTTACACCTATTATTTTTTTAGTTAAGTATTAAACATGTTTGGCAACATTGTAAAAATTGTCCAGTTTTGATGTTTGGTAACTAGAGCCGCTTTATAAGTAAAGCAAAAGAAGACAATTTGACAAAAAATTAAATTTTTGTTCCCCAAAAAGTTTAAATTCGTTCTTTACAGTTCATTTTTTAACAAAAATATGATTTTCATTTGTGTAATTGTTAATTATTTGTCATGCGCATTCATAATGAGTAGCAGCAACCGAGAAAAAGAAAATAGAAAAAGGGCTCCAACTTTTCAATTAGGGAAAAAACTCTTTTATTAAATATAATCCACGATTATAAGCACATAATACAAAAGACTCCCCTTCAATAAGATAAAAATAAAATAACAAAAAAAATATACAAATTGTTTTATTAACATTGCAAAAAATTTTACAGGCGGACTTTTTGGATAAAAATATGAAAAAAAGGCCTAAAATTCCTAACTTTTGATCTATCGGACTATAAATTATTAAGAAAAAGAAATAAGATTATTTTATTTTATAAATGTACATGAAATTAATAAGGGCATACAATTTGAGATATAGTTGTTGATTTTTTTCAAGGCTTTCTTCCAACAAAATTTATAATAATCTGTTGCACCCATAATGGTTTTTTCATTCTATCATTGTATTAAATGCTGACTTCGTATTGTCGACATGTATTTAATTTGTTTACTCGAAAACGCAAAATTAACAAAGAAAATGCACTGGACAAAAAAGTTTCAGAACGCATTTTCTCAATTGCAAAATTCCAACCTTAAAAAAATATTAGGTCATTATTTAAAATATTCATTTTAAATTATTTTGAAAATTCACAAAGACAACACAAATAATTTAACGCTTTTACCAGCAAAACAATAAAACTTTCTATTTTTGAGGTTATAAAATTACAAAAGTATTACTTAAGCCAAAGAAATCTTCGGCTTACCTTAGTTTTAGTTTTAAGTGACAGTTAACCCTTAAGTGTCTGTTGTGCAAACCAAATCTTACACTTAAGTATCATTTAAAGGTAAGGTTGAACTAAGTATCACTGGTGCAAACCGCTGTAAGAGTTTTTAGAAATATATTTAATAAAAAAGGTAATTAAAATTCAGTTAAATTACTTAAAAAATTTTGGGCATCAAAACCTCCTCATTTTTTTCTCTCCTTTTTCTTCTTCTTCTTTGTCGTTTTGATTTAGTACCGAAGGCAGCGCAGCCTCCTGGGCTTTTGTGCCTTATCTCCCATTATCTTTTACACCAATCCTCCCATTAGTCATGTTCCTTTTACAAATCTGTATAATCCCGAGACTGGTTGGTTGGTATATTCCTGTGGGTTCATTTTCGGTTGCAAAAATAGTGCCTGTCTATTATGATTCAACGTTTCATATTCGCACAGGATATGGTAGGCTGTTTATTCTCGTCGCACATTCTGCAACTTGGGTTCCCATTGTATGAGCCCATCTTATGTGGGTGTTCTCTTAGGTTATGGTGCCCTGTAAGCAGCCCTACTGTTATGTGAAGTCTTTGGGCCCTTATGAAGCCTTTTTTATGTCCTATTCTACTGATGCTCTCCCAGTATTTTTCGTGTTTTCTTCGGATCACTTTCCTGGTTTGCCCTCGTGCTGCATTTTTGGTCACTTCAAGGGCAGGTTTTTGTCCAAAATATATTCCCGAATGTCCTGGTACCCACAGTAAAGTTACCCTGTTGCATTTCCCAGGACTTCCAGTTCTTTTTGACATTCCCATGTCCCCTTCCCAAAGTCTCTGGCAGGGTCGTTCCCGATACGGGTGATATTTGTGGCGCTTTAAAATGCTGTCCGTGTTGACCTAGCGACGCCTGTTGTCTCTTCTATTTGAAGCAAAGACGTAGAAGGTGTCTCAACCACGCACCAAATTTTCATTATTTTGTTGGAAATTTCGTCCTTTTTACTTTAGCAAAACTTCCATAAGCTACAAGGTTTTCCTTTAAACGCCTAAACATAGTTATACCAGGTTTTCGTCTTCCTGAATATCTATTAAAATACATTTCCTTAGCTTGTGCGTCATTATTGCGACAGAGAATAAAACACTCCAATGTATCGTACATATGACTATTTGAGTAATTCATTTTAAAACTTACAATTAATTAACTGAACTCACTCATTACTAATGGTAAATCTTTTCTGGCAGTCACATACTAAAAAAAAAATAACCAAACCTTCTCTGACAAAATTAAATAGAAATATCAAAGCTTGCTACGGTGAAATCTTAATTTTGTTATTTTTGATTATTTCTCTTCACCGATCATAAGTTATATTCTGTTATATACATGGTTAAAAAGCATTTTTATTGGGTATTTTAAAAATTTAAAAATTCAATATGGCGTTCATAAGAAAAACGAAAGTTGACTCCGGGGCCGGGCCCCCAACATAGTTAGTTATTAAGAAATACATATAAAAATGACATTCTGTATTTCACCGTATTAGTTAACGGTATATTTAAATTATTACATATATATATATTTATATATCAAATTATAATATATATATAAATATACTTTTATTATAATAATATACATATTAAAAATGCACATTTTGTAATTGTATCTCAAAACTATCGATTAAAATTTTTAAAATTAGTTTTAATATATTATATAAAATTTATTAATATATAAATATATATATATATATATTTATATATATATATATATATATATATATATATATATATATATATATATATATATATATATATATATATATATATATATATATATATATAAATATTTTATAGAAAAAATATTTGATTTGATTTGCTTAAACATTTATCGGATTCTCAATTTGTTTAAATTTTCAAGTCCCAAATAAATAAACTTGTTTGGCAAAACATCATGATGATATATTTCTTTTTAAAGCCTATGTGTCTTCTTTGAAATCCGTTGAAAATTTTAAAATTGGTTGTTTGGAAAAAATAGTTATACATTTTTGTTTGTTTAAAGATAGTTTCACTGTTTTTAGTACTTACAGCTATTTAAATCAATTTTTAACCAACTAAATATTAATAAAATTGAATTTTCTCTTCACCATTCTCTTAAGCATAAAAAACGAAAAAATTCGAGTACCATAAGTCAGATTACTGCTTTCGGAACGTTTTTAAGAGCAATAATCCCGTAGGGTAAATATTTACCCCGGTTTGTAGTTTACAGGTAAAAAAATGGGTTCGTAGTTTTAGGGTTAATAGAATAAACTTTATATCAATAATAATTGTAGACATATTTTTACGATTTAAACAAAATATTAAAAAAAGGTGGGTTAGTTACAAGGAATCACCAACGAAAATTTATTTTATAAATGGGTCCTACCCACACGCAAAAATATCGAAAATGACATTAGAGAATGCAAATTTTCGATGCGCATGATTTTAAAGCCACATTATACTAATGTCGTATTCTACATTAAGTATTTCAAATTGGAGAATAACCACCTGGAGCCTAAAACATTAAAAGGAATATGTATTGTGACAAAAATGACATAACTTTTTTAAATGTAGAGTAGAAGTCCTTGAAAACACCTCTTCTCTTCATCATACGTTACGTGCCATAACCATCCAACCATAAATCAATGTTGCAACCGCAGATTTTTCAGTAATTATTGTTTTATTTGCAGTTGCAATTTTAAATCGCATTACCTGTTGCGCTTATTGTGTGTGATTTCAAATCAATTAAACATAAATAGATATTTATAATATTTCAATCTAACACTTTTACAGGCTTTAAACTTGACCTGAATTGGTTACATATTTTACATATACAAATAATTAATATTATTATTGTAGAAGTCGTAAACTGAAAAAGATTTACATGTTAATATCTTGCAATCTGATTATACATGGTGTTCAGAAAAATGTGGGAATTCTACTGAATAAACACGTAAAACGAAAACTACAAGCTCCCATAAATATTTTTCGTATAGGCCTCCTTTTTGGGGTTTAAAGTTCCCAAAGAGCTCCAATGAAATCAAGTTTGTTAAACATAATTGTTGAATCTTTAATTAATAAGGGCCTTATTTAAGCCTTATTAAATTTGAATTATTAAGTCCAGTGGTATTTTAGGGAAGGGAAATCTTATCGAAAATAATTGTGAAAAAAAATGTGCTCCACTAATTTTTTTCCAATTTTTATGTTTAAAAACGCTTGTTATTTTTAAATTTTTTTTTATTTTGCTTTAAAAAAATAAAATGAAATTAAACCAATTTATTGCAAATCTCTGGACCCCATTATTAGTTAACTATGGTTGCAAAACAATTTTTTTTTGTTTTTTTTTTCCAGTCCAGAGACTTGCAGTTAATTAGTTTTTATTTTTTTCTTCATAACAAAGTAATATACGAAAAAATTAAAAGAGACAAAAAGTTGGATTTTCAATTTTTTAATGTAAGAAAAGTTGCAATAAAGATCAGTAGCGTACATTGTTTTACAATTATTTTCGATAAGATCTCCCATAAAAACCACTGGATTTATTAATTTTTATTTAATTAGACCTAAATTTTAAAAAACCTTGATTCAAGAAAATCGGCTACAGGGTATTAAAAATAATTACAAAAAACCTACAATATATCTTAGAAACTAAGCATTTTGGAACCCATATTTATATATATATATATATATATATATATATATATATATATATATATATATATATATATATATATATATATATATATATATATATATATATATATATATATATATATATATATATATATATATATATATATATATTATATAAAAATATAAACTAAAATTTATTTTAAAAGAAAATGAAATTATTGTGCCTGAACATTAAAACGTTTAATTTGTCTTATTTAAAAAAGGAAGAACAATGGAAATAAAAATGGAATGTATATTTGAAAGCATACGAAAATAATTTTACTCTAACAAAAAGCTTTCTTCTCGTGCCTATTGGCAAGCTATAGCTTCTGCTTCGAAAAATCAACCATTATTCCTCACATAACAGCTTTCCATTCCATAGAGAAAAATTATGCTTTTTTATTTATCCATTTATAGTCCGTCTGGAAGGGCCTTAAACTTTTCTTCTTATTAGTTTTTTTCATCTCCAAAGTGTTTATTGCCGTTTTCTTTATTATTGACCATGCTTTTGCAAAATAGTTTTAAGGTTCTGTATTAATAGGCTTCCTCTTGCTTAAGATTCTCATAGTACGTTAGGAATTAGGCTTAAAACCTTTGAGGATTCTTTTAAATTAACAAAAATCAAGTTAAAAACGATGGTCAACTCTGTCCTTCTTTACCATAAAAAGACATATTATATAACCATAAAATGGTATTGATGGTATTGAGATGATAAGCCTCGTTCTAGGTACCTTATTAATAGCTCTGTACCATACATTAGTTTATTATTTATTACAGAAACTATGGTCATGTAAGTACATGAAACAGTAAGTATTTAGTTGCATCTAAATTGAGTAAGGTGTATTTGACCATTAAAACGTTTAGAGCTTGACCATTAAAACAGGTTGCACATAATAAAATATCACTAAAAAAGTTCACTTGTATGTTAGGATGACGGATCAAAAACGCTTACTGGGCTAAAGATAGCCCACGAAGTCTTGCGGTAGTTCTGGTTAGGTCTGATGAGTTGCGGTTGGTTCTGTTTTCTTGGCCATTTTTAGGTGTCATGACACGAGTTTTGGAGCTTCTTTCAAACATTTCCTTCACAAAATTGGTGAAATGGTACCTGAAGGTTCCGAAACCAGGGCTAACCAGAATTACCACAATACGTCCTGGCCTACTTTTTTGCTTAAGGGAAGAGGGAGGGGGTAAAGGGTAAATCGAGAAAAAAATACCTCCTTTATATTTTTTTTTAGCAATATGACTGGAACAAATTTATTTGAACCTTCTGTACATTATTAAGTATGGTTTCAATAACATTCTTAATTTTATTTTGTATCAATATATTAATAAACAAGCAGGTAACAAAGCTTTTCCCAGGGCATTTTTAAAAATAGACGATTTGCGGTGATTACTGTATCTCAGCTGAAAATTATCGGAAATCAAAATCCGTTGGAATGTAATCGAAGTATCATTAAAACCTAACCCCAAGGTTTTCTTTTTTTATATATTAATATATAGATTAAACAACTAAAAATACATTTTAATCTATCGGAATTAAAAACATTTCTTTGTGTCTGATCCCATTAAAAATGAAAAAGAAATATAATTCAATTGAGCTAACTATTATTGTCAAAGATATATCCAGATAATTTAACCAGCTTTACCACAAACCCTAAAAGTATATATAATTGTGTATCTATAGACTTTAATACACTTGGGTAAAATGAAGCTTCAATGCGGAAAATGGATTATTTACTATTTATATTACATCACATAAAATATCTGTGATATTTTACAAGAAAATTTACGAGAAAGAAAATTACTCGATTAATATTATGTATAGCAATGAAGTGCTTAAGTAGACGCCTTGTGGAGATTTACTAGAATTGTGTGTGATAGGTGTATATTTGCTAAATAGTTCCTGAAGATTGCATAAGGTGCGAAAATTGGGTTACCTTTGGCTCTTGGGGTATTACTAGAACTCCTATTACGCAGTAATCATATTATTAGTACGAGGTTTGGCTTGATTGTGTTAGCAAAAATTTTTAAAAAGGTTTTTTAATTCCATGGCACATTTAACCTCTTATTATAAAGCTTGATGTCAAAATGTTGAAATTAAAAAAAACCTAAAACACCCCATAAATTCAAAAGTCACACTTGATAACGTAAATTGTAATTGCAAATAAGAAATTTTGCGATACCCGACAAAACTTATTTTGTTGTTGTCAAGAATTTGAATTGGTTAAAATATCCATTGTATCTTTTTTCCAGAAAAATTTAATATATGTACATATTTTCCGGCTAGTTGGATTCTGAAATCGCTGAAGAGTATATTTTGACTTTATCATAAACATTATTGATATATCCTTTTATAAAGATTTTCAAGTTTCATTGCAGATTTTTATTAAACTTCAAAAATCTCAGGACAAGTGATGTGAAATGACAAAAGTATTCTATTGGTGAAAATATTTTATTTAAAGTAACATTGTGTAGAATCTTTTTTTATACAGGGTCATCCAACAAAAAACTAAACAGAGGCCATATTGTGATTTTTCTTCTATTAAAAAAAATGTATTGTAATATAAATTCTAAAATATTATTAAGACTCCATTGCGCCGCGAAAATTGGATCTAATTTGGGGTTTGGGCAGGGTTTTTCTTAAAAACGGTATAAGTTATCGATAATTTTCAAAAAACTATATGAAAGCCAACACTTAAATCTAGGCTTCTGCTGTAATATTTTTTTAAATTTGGATTTAGTTTTTAATATTTCTTTGAGTGAAAATCACCCTAAAATCGGTTATGTTTAGATACTATTTTTCTTAACTGACTTATATTTACAAATCCGTTACAGCAGAGGCATAGATTATGGTAATCAACTTGCCAGGGGGCTGTCCCGGACTACAACTTTATTCTAAATTTTCATAAAAATTAAAACTGTACAAAAAAATCCGAAGGTCAAACAGCTTTTTCCTCCCCATCCATTGTACTATTAGAAAAATTCATATTTTTTTTAGGTATTCGTGTTGTTTACAATATATCACGCCCTCTTGGTAACCGCGTACAAGACGTGAAAGTACGTTGCCAACAGTGTGATATTCCAGTGTATCATGACTTGGATTTGAATGCAACTTACAAGATTGCAGTGCCATCTTTTATCTCGGGTGGTAAGTTAATTATTTGTATCAATCTTGCAAACCAGTTTGGCAGATTAACTTAAGCTGTAAATATACTAATCTACATGAAATTTTACACGTCTTCATAAAAAAGTTCAACTACTTTTAGAAAAATAAAACGACGCACCTAATAGCGCCATCTCTCAACGAACGACGAAACTAATTTATCAACCAGTTGTTTTTGGATAGTTTTTGTTGTAGTGGAGTAAAATTTGGAAGAAAAGTCGCTTAGTTATCGAGAAAAAAAAACCGGCGTTGAACCAAACCAGACTTAGTGGGTTTCTTTTTAAAAAGGTAATCGTACACGAAATCACTTTTGACATTTTTAGGGTCGAGAGTTTTTTATTTCGAAAAAAACCAAAAAATCGGTTTTTAATAAAACACGTATTTTAACTTCTCCACTGCTATATCTCTAATAATATTCATGCTATCAAGTTAATTTTTCTTTAGATTAAGTAGAAAATAGCGCTTCAAACAACGTCCCATTTGGGAAGTACGAAACTCAAAATTGTTATTTTTAGTAGCGTAATTTTAGGCAATCGAGAAAAAAGTTTATTATTGGGAAAAATTTTTACATAAATGCTGCGGGGCCCAAAATTTTAGCTAATGTTTGAAAAGTTTTTTAAAAAAAAATTTTTAGATTCCTTTTATAGTATTGAGTCAGTGATATTTTTTTAACGGCCAGTCACATTTTTGCGCGCTTGTTTAGCGAACCGGCCGACTACAAAGATCTTAGGTCCGGTGGAAGTGTAGTAGGTAGTTAAAGTTGTATCAACAGGTTTAAACGCAGATCTAAGGGCTGCTTAAGTTGTATAGAAAAGAAAAATTTTAAATATCCAAAACAGGTGGGTAGATTTTTAAACCCATACAAAAATATCAATCATTGTTATTAATTACCCACCTAATTAGTAGGTTTATTCAACTTTTTTATTAGTTGCTGGTAAAGAAAACCACCCACGGATTCGTTATTTTTTTGATAATCATTCAAAACTTCATTATTTTTTAAACATTTTTGGCAACAAAAATTGCGGATGCTTTATGTCTTTTAATTAAATTTGAAAAAAAAAGTACTACATAAAAATAAACTAGGTTTTAAAATCTTTTTTAAAACAGGAATATATTATTCTTTTTCCATATAAAGAGATGATACGATCTATTCTTTGACATGCTGAATGCTGCTTGAATAAGTGTTGCCAGACTTTTTTTAAGAATTGTTATTATTGAGGGTTGGGTTTTTTTATAAAAAACCAACCAGAACTAAAAACAACAACTTTCAAACTATTATCTAGTTCTGGTTAGTTCCTGGGTAGGTTTTCCCTCGTTAAATTGTAATTTTTTTTTATTATAAATGCGCCGTTCTGGTCGGTCATGATTAGTGCCGGTTAGTTAAAGCGGCTTTTTATTTTCCCTAATTATATTTGTACCTGGCTTGAATTTCAAATATTTTTATTTTTTTATAAATTAATAATATTTCCGTTTAGCAACACTGTAAACGTTTTTAAAGTGGTGATAAAATTTTTTACATTTAAAACAAAAAAGTTAAAATAAAATGTCAAAAAATGACCAATTTTTAGAATTTTTTTTGCGCTTTTCTTGGTGAAAACTACATCATCCGCATTTTTTGCCTTTTAAAAAATAATACTTTCAGTATATTTTACCTTTCAAATTTAAAACGTCCAATCGTGGTGATTTTCTTTACAGACCCAAAAATGTAATATGTAAGTAGTTATTTTAAGGCCATTATTACCCTTTTGAGTAAATTTAATCCATTTCTGCCTTTTTAAAATATTTAATAATGTTATTGCAGGAACGAAATTTACACCCTTACAAATTTTAGTCCTTCTTTCACAAGTTCATGTTGGAAATTAAATTTCTTGGTTGACAAAGCCATTGCACTACGTATTATGGCAGCACCCTTTTAATAAAGTTTAAATTTTGGACATTTTTTAGAAAGTAAAAGATCTATCTGAACATCACTACCAATACTCGGGGAAAAGGTAGATATTGTCGAACTATTTTCGGGTAGGTTCGGAAACCGTTTTCCTTTTTTTGTGCGATTTTATGTTTCTTTCAGAGATGTAGGCTGTAACATAATTTATGATATTTCTCATCAAACGCAAATAAATCTTTATAGCCACGTTATTTAGATATCAAAATAATGTCGTTTCTTCCTGAGCTTTATTACTTTTTTGATAGTAGCTTTTCTCTACCTAAAAAGATTCGTATATGTAAAAATAAATACCCAAACACGATTTAATGATAAAATTGAAATTGATTTTTTCTAGTCAAAATATAAACTAATATAAAGGTACCAACTATACTATGTAGGTATATAATAATATTTAAATTATTGTTTAAACAGATTTTTATTTAACTTTTTTATTTTTTTATTTTTACTATTGTTGCAAAAACACATTTTCCTAATATTAAAAGTATCGCATTTAAGTTTAGTGTCACAATAATTTAAAGGACCGGCGCCACTGTCTGATTGAAATTATGATAATAGTTTTGAGATCTGTGTAAGTTTTACGACAGTTTTTTGATATTTTATTTTTAATTTCGCTATATTAAAATATCATCTTTTTACAAATTTTTTTTTGCTAGATTGTCCTGCCTTTTTTCAGCTCTTAATAGTAATGATAACAACCCTTGTATTCTAGGTCAGCGTTTTCAACTTTTTTGGCCCCGGACCAAAATATATATTTTTTTTTAATATGATTTTTTCGCGGATCGAAAATTGTCCGCGGACCAGTAAATTTCTCCGCGGACCACTTGTGCAGGTGATCCGCCGGACCACGGTTGAATAGCTGTTCAGGGTCTTTGTAAAACAGATTTGTATCCATCATACACAATTTTCTTACAAATAATTCGCATCATTGTTTAAAATTTTAAATACATACAGTACACTCTTTCCCGACAACCCCACTAAATGTATTCCCAAAGATTGATACTCTATAACTATAATATTCTTTGGTATTTTTTTCAACTACGCACTAACCGCATGCGTGGCTATTGGGTCCCGATAATACTTTACGTCTGAAAAAAATCGTTGTTGCCAAACGATACGCTCTAGGAAAATTTTTTTCAAAAACTTTTGTTATTAATTGGCTATATTTTCTTCGCTGCATGTATGAAAAATTTTCAAAAATAAAAAAATTATCCATTGGTGAAAATTTCAATACAAAAAATATATATTTTTAGTTCATCTGATTTTTAAAGGCATGAAAGTGCAAATTGTGCCCAAACAGTTTATAAGGTTAAAAGGGGCTACAGTTTGAGCTTTAATTTGACACAAAAATTTTTTTGGTATCTTTGATAGTTTTAAAGTTATGGGGTGGAAACGGAAAAAATATATTTTTTTTTAATTTAAAAAAATCACTTTTTATTAATTTAAAAAGTTCGAGACCACAAAAAAATGTCGTAAAATACGATTTCATGTGCCCGGTGACATACTCAAAGGAACCTAACTGGTTTGACCTGGTTCTACGCCAAAAAACGACACGATAGACTTACGAAATCACTCCGCTATTGATAAAAACACACTCTTTTGTTGTTGTAGGTGGAGATGGATTTACCGCTCTCTCAGATAATATCAAAAATTTAGAAATCGGAGAACTAGATATGGATGTGTTTAGAGAATTTTTAGCAGCCAGATCACCAGTTTTTGAAGAAGAGGATGGAAGAATCACTGTAATTAGTGATCACGTAATTGAAGCTAGAGGGTTTAAATAATTTTTAAATAATAATTGTATAAGCCGTAATTTACATTAAAAAATATTTTGTTTTTCTGAGTATTTTTTTAAAACACAAAACTAATAGTCCACAGTACAGGCCACACAGTACCACATACTTTATAATTCGTGAGAAACTTCGTTTCGACGAGTCTACCACACTTTTCCTCTGCGACTTTTCTCGATTCCTCCGCTTTTCCGCTCAAAAAAGCCCTATATTATGGCGATTTTCCAAGGTTCTAAAAAGTCTTTCCACAACTTTTTTTTTAGCTAAAGTTACTGGAAATTTTGTTGAAAAGTGAATTTAAACTTGTCCGACAAAAATTTGTCCGACTTTTCATGCCTACCGCTCGAAACATGCCCAAATGACAGGGTATTGAAAACCGATCACCACATAGGTAATTTTTTAAAATAAATTGTAAATAATTTAAAAATAAATTTTGACAAATTTCAAGCCGCATTTTTTCAGTCCGACAGCTGGAAATTGGAATTTTGACGGGGTAAAAAATCGTTGACCACAAACCCAATTTTTTTCACATTTTTTTTTTAAATTTATTGTAGAAAAAAATTGAAAAAATTTGTCCGACAATTTAGTTTTCCGCATATTATTAAAAAATCATTAAATACGTTGTAAGGGGCCATCCGTTAAATTACGTCACATTTTAAGGGGGGAGGGGTGTAGAGGATTGTGACATTGTGTGACAAGGAGTAAATTTATTATTATTTATTTTTTAGTTATTTTTTTTTATATTTACCTTAAACACTCATAATTTATTTTAAATCAAATTAATTTCGCATAATTTTGTTCAAATTCAAGCATATTTGTAACATTAACAAAGATTTTTAATTTTTAAAGGCATCACAAACTTTATGTGTGTTGCAACGTTATTAAACACAACTTTAAAATTTTACAAAAATTCTTTTTAAAAAAGTAAAACATTAGTAATGATAAAATGCATATTAAAAAACGCTCTTTTAAACTGCAAAAATTATATATTTATTAAAAAACTGTACAAATTAAAAGACATCATTAAAAAACCTACTAAAATTATCGCGGATACCCATGAAAAAAAACAAATGAGGGTTAAAAGTAAACATTATGACAGTTTGGTGACAATAATTTTTCTTTCTTGAATAATTATTTTTCGCTTATAAAGTTTATTTAATTTCAAATGCCTCCTCCAAGACAGATAACTACAAATCAGTACGTAAAGCAGTAGATATTATATAGATATATATATATATATATATATATATATATATATATTATATATATATATAAAAATTTATATATATATATATATATATATATATTATATATATATATATATATATATATATATATATATATATATATATATATATATATATATATATATATAAATATATTTTATTATGTATATATAAAATAAAATATATATATATATATTTTTTTTTTTTAAAAAAAAAAGTTTACATGAAATTTTATTTCATGAAATAAAATACTTTATTGGCAATTATAAATAAATGCAAAAAAGTTTTACGAATTTTTTAATCTTTTTTTTGTCGGACTAACGATTTGCGGATATATTTTTGTTGGACAATATATTTTTTCCTTCTAAAAATAACTTTTCTTTTGTGTGTTATTTTAGTCCGACATGTGGTAAACGATTTTTTATACCCCGTCAAAATTTCAATTTCCAACTGTCGGACTGAAAAATTGCGGCTTAAAATATGTCGGACAACCATAGGATATTATTTTATAAATTATTTACAATTAATTTTACCAAAAATTACCTATGTGGTGATCGGTTTTTAATACCCTGTCATTTAGGCATGTTTCGAGCGGTAGACATGAAAAAGTCGGACAAATTTCTGTCGGACAAGTTTAAATTTACATTTTCAACAAAATTTTTAGTAACTTTAGCTAAAAAAAAGTTGTGGTCGTGACTTTTTCGAACCTTGGGAAATCCCCATAATATATGGCTTTTTCGAGCGGAAAAGCAGAGGAATCCAGAAAAGTCGCAGAGGAAAAGTGTGGTAGACTCGTCGCAACGAAGTTCCTCACGAATTATAAAGTATGTGGTAATCAACTTGCCAGGGGGGGCCTGTACTGTGGACTATAACCTATAATAATTACACATACAAGAACGAAAAATTGCCTATAATAACAGGCACTTTTTCTTGGGAATACTTATTAAATTTTTGCGTCAATCTTCAGACAATTCAGTAGTTAACTAACAAAACCCATAATCTAATTAGCCCTGATTTTAAGGTAGTTGAATCGCGACAGTCGTATTAAAAAGTTTACGCTACAGTATACAGTTCATTCAGTCAGCCGTCGCATAATCATTGTGCCACCCAAATTACTCTACAGCTCATACAGAGTGGGCCAATAAAAACGAAACAAGGCCGAATTCTTATCTATGGTTAGTAGGAAAAAATCGCTCGGACCCGTCGATTTTTATTTTGAAGGGGACACATTTTGCGCTTATTTTTAACCCTGTCACTGCAACCCCCTAGGGAAGGGGTGAGCTTCACTTCTAAATTCTTAAATGGGAAAGGGGATCGACTAATACCTCATTTTAAAGATTATCGAATACTCTTTTCAACGCTTCCTAGTTTTTTGAATTTGATGCAGTAGTTTTTGAGAAAATAATTTTGGATTTAATAACAAGTCAACATTGAAAAAAATAATTGTTTTATCATCTTTAAGTTTTTTAATGGCCACTTTTTTTTTGAAAATGTCATTCTTTCTAAGCACAGCTTTCAGGAGGGGAAGCATGATTTCAAACAACAAGAACATTTACATTCAAAACTTTCCTTCTATTTTACTTACTTACTTTTTAATTTTAAATTAAGTGTTCAAAATGTTAGCCTCCTGCTTCCATGCATTCGTACAGGTTTTGTTCAAAATGGTTTCGGACGTTCTGAAGCATTTCAGGTGTAATGTTCCGACATTTATTAATGATTCGTTGACGTATATTATTTAGAGATTCTGGTTGAGTTTTATAAATTTTACTCTTTAAGTTACCCCACAGAAAAAAATCTAACGGCTTAAATCTGGTGACCTTGCAGGCCACTCCACTGGTCCTCTTCGTCCGATCCATCTGCCAGGAAACGTTTCATTCAAATACTGACAATCAGCAAAAGCATAGTGGGGAAGTGCCCCATCTTGTTGAAATGTCAACTCATTCGCATTGTAACGGTCATTATGTTCAACATTTGTCAATGCGGGATCGACAGTGTCTTCTAACAATTGCAAGTACATTTGTCCTGTTAGATTTCCTGGTAAAAAAAGGACCAACAACACAATCGCCATAAATTCCAGCCCAGACGTTTAATTTCTCAGGATGTTGAGTGTAAACTTCATGGAATAAGTGAACTGACAGAAAAGATATGTCATTCACTTTAGATGCTCAATTCGATTGCTGTTGATCAAGTCAGTTTACAAAACGTGTTATTAAATAATATAACCTACTAGAAAGAGATAAAATGACATCGAAGTGCCGTACAACACCTGATTTAATATAATTTTTTATTATACGAATACAGCAGCTAGCTGTCCAAATTAACCTTGTTGCCGGTGCAATCGGTTCTTGGAATGACAGTTCCAATAAATGTTTATATTTAAATCAATATTGCCTATATTAACACAAAAACCAATTTTTTTAAATAATTTTATTAAATTTTCAAGTAATTTCCTTTATTTTGATTTTTGAGATCTGGCAATTTGTTTACGTTTTTCCAAAACAAAACAAACAGATCACTATACAAACACCCTGCCTACAAACTGGCGTTGCGTTAATTCTAGTCCTTAAGTTCGTTGCGTTGTCATTATATATTAATTATTATTTCAAAAACTGCGATGCAAAATTATTTAAATAATAATCGGTATAAATTAAAAAACATCACAAGAAAGTGCCTGTTGTTATACAACTACTTTAAAAAGGTTTTATTTCATATCGGGCCGATTTAGGCATTTTTCCAAGGGCATTAAAATCGTATTACTTGATATATTAGTACAGGAAATGAGGCATTTTGGCTAGGAATTTTTTGTCCTGCATTGATTTACCTGAAATTTTCACAGAGGTAGGGAATAACCCAAGGATCAAAGTTTATATCATGCCGAGGTGTGCTTTTATCCTGGGGGTGGTTGCCACCCCATCTTGGGGGGTGGAATTTTTTTATTACATTTTAACCACAGAAATCGATAAACAAAGTCATTTTAAGCAAAAAATGGTCTATACATTTTTTTCGTAAAACTAATATTTTTTGAGTTATTCGCGATTGAAAGTAAAAAGTTTTTCGACAAAAATCGACGTTTTTAATGGGTTTTCCACTAATAATTCTAAAAATATGCATTTTATCAAAAAACCTGTGGAAAAAAAATTGTAGCTTAGGAAAAGACACGAAATTTTTTTATAATTTTTGTACAACCAATACAGACCGAGCTACGGCTTGTTAATGGTTAGCTTTTGTTCGTCAAATGCTAAATTTAAAAGATTCAAAGTGAAATAGCGGGAAAACTTTGCATTTTTCAAGGAAGACATATAAGGTATTTTTTAAAGTATATAATAAGAACTTTCTTTAAAACAAAAAAAAATTGTTAGCATAAAAATTGAGCGAGTTATGATAGAAATAAGGTCGGTCCCCACTTTTTTCTACGAAAAGATCATTAAAAACAATCCCCTTATAAATAAATCTTCCCTTCTCTTATTTTAAGTAGAATTTTAAAAACCAAATTAAAATGCTTAATTTTAGAAAAATTGGAGCTTAAAGTGAAAAACGATTTTCCGCAATTTCGTAAAAAATAGCTTTTTCAAAAATAACTCCAACAATACTGGAGATACGAAAAAATGATAGAGTACCGAATTAGAGCTTTTTTAATAACTAAGACTTTTCATAAAATTGATTTTTCTGTACAATAAATACTTGGCCAGAGATGGTCGTTTAAAGCCTCTATTTACGAGCAAGCACCACCTTATTCTAGCCCTTTAAAGTCATACCATTTTAAAACTGAGAGATTAAAAAGGATTTAATTTACATAGCCTTGTAGCTCTTAAAAAACCCTACAAAATTATTTAAAAAAAAACTTTCTATCGTTAAAACTAAAGGAGTTATATTTTAAAAAACCAATTATATTTTTTAATTCGAATAGCCCACTTCGGAGCATAATATTCTATAAAACCGGTATACTTTATACTTTTACCGGTATAATCTTTGTATGTAATTCTACTTTCTTTTCCTATTTATATCTGTTATATTGGTTTATAAGAATTGCAATGTTGTAAGGGGTTGTTTTTAAGGATTGAACATTTGCAAAAGAATGAAATTGGTAATATTTTAGGCAGTAATATTATTAATTATTAAATCCGTCAAGCTATTAAGTTTTTGGGGATAAATCTTTTTTTAATTAATTTATAATAAGGGTTGATTTATAAGGGTCGAAAAGTTGCGAAATGAAATTAGTATATATTTTAAGCAACAGCATTCTAAAATTAAATCACTATGGTAAATTAATTATTTTTTAGGGTAAAATATTTTTTTACTTTAAGCTCTAACAAGGGTTAATTTTCAAGGGTTGAAACATTTTAAAATTGTATTCCAAAGCATAAAACAATCATTAACTAATCCAAACCAACTTTTACCCATCTTAAAGTTTTGACAATTAGTGGTAGTTTTCACCCTTAAAAAACAAACAGGGCATATCACCATAAAATAGAATTTAAATTAGAGGATTAGAAGCGCCTAATTCCAAATTTTCATACAAATCGATGCTGGACAAAAAAATTGCGAGGTTTTTCCATTTTTTAGCTTCATTTTCGAACCATAATTATGTATCATCAAATCGTTTTAATTTGTCAAAAACATTTTTTTTTTGTAAATCTTATAAGGGGTAGTTATTTAAAGGTTGAGTTATGGTAGTTAAATATTTAATATACCGTAAACCCGTAAATTATTTTTTTCTACAATAAAAGCGTCATTAAATAATTTTTAAATGAAAAAAACTTTTTTTTTGTATTTCGTTATTAAGGGTGATTTTTAAGGGTTGAAACGTTACTAATATAATGTTAGATATAACTCACAACATAAAAATGGATTTATTCTACATTTTTAGCTGTGAATTTAATTTTCATAAGGTCTATTTTTATGGTTTTTTAAATTTCTTACCATAAGGGGTGGTTTTTACCCCTAAAAATAAAAAGCACACCCTAAGCATATATAAACTTTGATCTAGAGGGTAAAAGCAACTAAATTCCAAATTTTCATAAAGATTTAAACTGTACAAAAAAATCCGGAGGTCAAACACCTTTTTTCTCCCCATCACTGTACTATATCCCTTTTTGGGACTGAGTAAGACGATTCCCATCTCCAAAGCGAGGTTCAGCGCCAACGCAGGTCGACGCCATTTTATTAATGACTGACGTAAAAGAAATAATTTAATATCAACGCCAGCCACAAGTTTATAAATCCACATTTACTTTATACCGGGTGGTACATCGCCAGACTCGCCATAAGAAATCCCATATAAATTTTAATACATTAAAATATTGGCTTCCCGTTTGAATTTACAACAAAATTGTATTAAACTATTTTGAAGACGTTGATAAGATTAGCTCACATACTAAATTTCGTTTTTTTCTGATAAGGCAATTAAAAGTTATTTAAGAAAAACTATTTGTAAAATCGTTTCATACTTGCTACATAACTTAATGAATCCACCAGTAATAAATAAAATGTCTTGTCAACTTTTTAATTCACGTTTTACTTTATATTAGTTATTTCAACATGTTTTACAGTATTGAAGAGAAAATAATGGTTGTAATAATTTAATAAATACAAGTAATTACATTGAACTACATAATGAGATTTTTACGTAATTGAACAATTTTATAGGAAGGTGAAAAACACACTTAAAAACTGTCTAAAAATACGTTTTAACACAACACATTGAAACTAAAAGCTAATGTTTTTTTATTAGATGCTCAAACAGACCTCCGTTTACTGCTTAGCAAAACGGTTATAAAATTCAGTTCTTACATTATGAAGTTGAAATGCCGATAGTTTATCGCACGCCGCTGAAATTGAAACTTTTAATTCTTCTAAATTTTGATAACTCAAACTTGTATAAATAACATTTTTGATATGACCCCAAAGGAAGAAGTCGTTTGGTGAAAGATCAGAAAACCTAGCTGGCCAATTTATGGTGTAATTTGGTCCTATAGTAAGTCAATTGAAAACATTTTGAACATATTCCCTTACTTCTTGTGAATTGTGTGCAGGACAACCATCCATTTGAAACCACATGTTTTGATTGTCAGGTGCAACTTCTTCCAATGCCGGCCCCACTTGATTTTGTAATAGTTCTAAAAAAGTTTCTGTTTCCAAATTGTGATTCCAGAAAAAAGGTCCAATAATCCGATGTCCAAATATACCCGCCCAAACGTTTACCTTTTGAGGGTATTAAGTCCTTGTAGATACAAATATGTGTTCATTTTCTTTGCTCCAGTATCTGATGTTTTGAACGTTTGGTTCATTGTTTAATGTGAAGGTGCATTCGTCACTAAAACAAATATTGCGTAAGAAGTCCCTATCGTTATTCGCCATTTTCATAATTTCAAAACAAAAATCTGCTCTTCGGATCTCATCGCCTTCCCTTAATTCCTGATGTCTTTCATATTTGTACGGATGATATTTATATTTCTTTAATTTGCGTAGTACTGGGCTGTGATCCTTTCCTACAACTTTGCCAAGAAGCCTGGTGCTAATTCCTTTTTTCTTCTACATAAAGTAAAACATCTAAATAGGCATTATTTTCTTGAGCCCTTTCCCTCGAGACATTATTATTTCGCTCTAAGCGTTGCATTTATTAATAACAGTACCTTTTGTCTCAAACTTATGAACGATATTTTGAACTGTTGTCTTACTTGGAATGTGTCTGTCAGGAAAAAAACGTGGAGAACATGTTGGATACTCTTCGATAACTATTTTCCATGTAATACCATTTAATCATTGTTATTTTCTATCGGGAAAACAATTTTTAATTTTTAAAAATTAAAAAATAATTAAAATAAATTAAATTGATAACAATTTTTTACTTGTAAATTAAAAAAAGTATCAACATTTCCGGCTTAATTTTGGCCATCAAATTTGAATTCTTTTGTCTAAAAAAATAATTGGGGAAAAAAAAGTTTTTACAAAAAATAAATGCCACTAGGGGCTCTTTTTAAATTTTTCTAAAAGTTGGCATGGTTTTTTTTAAAATTAAACGGGGGTTTTTTTTTTAAAAATTTTAAAAAAACGGGCTTTCGAAAAGACCCTATTTGGCAAACCACCGAGTTCCCCTTTTAATGGGAAGTTTTATTATTGGGAAAACAATTAATTTTTTTTTTAAAAAAATAAAAAAAATTAAAACAATAATTTTTTTGGTATATATTTGAACCCCCAAAACAATATAAAAAAAAAAAAAAATTTTAAATAACCAAAATAGAAGAAAACCGATTGCAATAATTACCGAAATAACTTAATAAATAAAAGCAATTAAAAATTAAAACATTTTTTTTTTCTGGTGGTTATTAAAAATATTCATAGAAATTTTAAAATATTTTTTAAATAATTTTAAATCCTTATAAAAAAAAGAAATTTGAAAAGCAATTTACGCCTTCAAAAAAATTAATAAATTTTGTTGTAAAAATGGGGAAATTTAATGTAAAAAAATTTACATGGGATTTTATGGATTATCACCAGGATAAGAGTAATATATTTTCCAATTTTTTTCTTTTTAAAAAAAAATTTTATAAACTGTTTCTATTTTATAATAAAAAAATTTTTCAGCAGGGTTTTTTCTTTACCCCCAGGACCCTTTAAGTCCCCAAAAGCTTATCAATTGGTTCAAATCCCAAAACCCAAGTTCAGGGTAACCTGCAGGAAAGTTTAAAAAAATTTTTTTTCGAGGCCATCATTCCCAAAATTTTTTTCTTGCCTTGAGGTTAAAAAATTTTAAAAATTTTTTCCCCCCTTACAAAAATTTTTTTTTTACTTGTCCGGGAAAAAAAAAGTTTAAGAAAGCAATTTTTAATTTTTTTTTAACTTTAAAAATTGCAATTTAAATAGTAAGTTAATTTTCTTTTTTTATAAAAAAAAATTAAAAATGATTATATTTTAAGAGTTTTCTTTCCCCCACCGATATGTCAAAACCTTTTTTCGTATTTTTTTTGAGTTGCAAAAGGGGTAAAACCTGCAATCTGCAAAGGTGTTCAAAAAAAAATTACTAACAAGTAGGGCGCATCGAAATCTACAATTCTCTCATTGGCGATGGTGTAGGATGTAAGATTTAGACAGTAGGTGGCGCTAAAGTCCAAAAATTTTTTTTTTCGATTTTTCCCCAAAAATTTTTTTTTTTTACTGTCGCAAAATTTTAAAAAAGTTGTAGATCTGAAATTTGCTACAATTTCGGTCTAACCCCTTTTTTTTTTAACGCTAACCGTTGCGGAGTTATATATGACGCCATAAATTAAAATATTCAAATGAATAAAAAAAAATCGTAAAACTTGGTACGAGGCATCCGAAAAAAGCAAAAAGCAGAATAGCTTACCTCAATAAACCGTCCAAGATACCGAAAAGGGGGGGGGAATTTTTTTGCATCTGGAAGGGAAGTCTGTCAAAATTTTTCTGAACAAAGAATGCAGGGCTATCAAAATTTATTATCAATCGTATCGGTTAATGAAAATATTTTTAAATTTTTTTATTTTTCCAAAAAAATCTTTGTAAAAAATTTAAAAAACACGTTTTTTAAAATAAATGTCAAACATTGTATGATAGTATTATGTACTTATCACCAATTTTGTAAAAAAAAGAAGGGCAGGATAGTGTAAATGAGTTTAATCAATCCTAAGATTCGGTTTACATTAAAAAGTGAAAATTTTTATAACTGCTTTTAGCATATACTTTTCACTAATAACAAACATTCATGAGACAGGATAACAGGGTTAAAAATGTTTAGTAACCTTTGTACCTGAGTACCATGTAACATAGTTAAATATTATGTGTGTACAGTATGTCGAGTTAAAAAAAGTTGATAATGTAAGTTTAAAAAAACCAAAAATCTAATTTTTTTTAAACAAATTATTGTCTCGAAAGTTGCCCCCCTTCGATTTTGATAAAATTTTGGGGATAAGGGGGGGGCGCTGATTACAAATCTGAAAAAAAATTTTTTTTCAACTTTTGCCGAATCTTTTCATCAAAGTTGAAAATTAAACAACCTCATTTTCCATATTCCCCCTTTTTTAAAATTCTTGATTTTTACATAAAGGGCACCCGATATTTTTTAAACCCCTTTTAAAAAACCTTTATTTTTATTTTTTTTTCATCTTTTTTCCATTAAATTGCGTATTTTTTAATTCAAAGGCAGAAACCCATATTTGCTTAAAAAATAAAAGTGTAAAAAAGGTGTAAAATAAACATAAAAAAATTTTTTAAAAAAGGGTTTGGAAAATTTGTGTCAATTTAGTGAAAAAAACAAAAATTTTGTGCAAAAAAAGGGGAAAAGTGTAAAAAGGTTGTTTGATTTTCAATTTTTTTGATGAATATCTCGAAACGAAACATTGCCGAATTTTTTTTTTAATCAGCGCCCCCCACCAAAAGTACTTTTCCCTTTATTCAATTAGAGGGACCGTATATATTAAATTTTCCTGGTCTGGTAATAATAATTTTGATCCTTTAAAAAGTGTACTAAATTATTAAATGAAATAAAAGCACCTAAATGTAAACCTTTTTCTTTTAATAATCCACAAAAAAAACAAACATTGGGAAATCATCTAAAAATGTTAGGTTTTACTTTTTCACTAATATTTCCTATGAAATTTTTATTTTCTATTATTCATAATTTTTATATTATTTTTATTCGGTTACCTAACGTTACGTCTTATAAGAAGCACCTAATTTAAATAAAAAAAATACTTACCTAAAGTTAAAAAGACGGGTATGTTCCCCTTGGTTTGCAAGACAAAACCATACAACCCTAGTCATTTTGTTACGATATTATAAGTAACAAACAATAAAAAACAAAATTATAGTCACAATTTAATAAACACTAATCACTAAAATAAGAAGGTTTTGATCAATCCAAAAAAGGTACTCCGGCTCATAAAATTATAATGTGTTCAATTTTCACTGATTTTTGGTAAAAGGAACACATTAAATTAAAATTTGTGGAATTTTGTTATTGCCCGGAATCGGCGGGGCCAACTCTGACAGAATGGGCCATAGCATTGGGCTTCCATACACCTTTAAACTTCCCTGGGGATAACCTAGTGGCACGGATATTTTATTTAATTTTATTTTTTTTTAGGTCCAATAACTGTACCCATTCCGATCCACTTGAAACTTTAATTAATAGTATATTATTTAATGAGCATTTAATTATAGCTATAACTCTACTAGAGTAAGTAATACTGCAGTAGAATACTATATTTTTTTTTACGACTTATCTTTTATACAGTGAGTTACATAGCTGTTTAAATTACCTTTTCAATGATTTATCAAAGCTCCTTTTTTTAAATTTAAAATTTTTTTGAAATTTTCCCCATTAAAAGTACATGAAAGGAAGAAATCTACCTGCCCAAGTATTTTTAATTTGTTTTAAATTTTTTAACCCAAAATTTCCAACCTCGTGAAAAGAGATTCTAAGATTTTAAATATTTTTAAAATTTTCTTTATCGGTGTTTTTTTTTTCCCCCCCCCAAACTTTTAAAAAAAATTTTTTTTTTTTCAAACTTATTTATTAGAACACAGTATACAGAAGAATTGCCAGAAGTTGTGCAGTATCTCAATCGCCGATACAATCAGTGGATTGGATGGAGCCGTTCTTCTGATGAAAACTTCATTATAAAACTACTCCATCCTGTAGCAGCCGGTTTTTTTAGGTAAACCCCCCCCTTTAAATATCACGCAGTTTTTAGACAATTACAGCAGAACCGCGGGGGAAAAAAACCCAGCAACCTCCATATCACCGAATTTCTTGTAAAAATCTCTATCTATTGATATAAAAAAAACGGGGTATTCCTTTAAAAAAAAATCACTGTGCTGTAACTTTTTGTTTTTGTTTAAAAATTTTTTTCCCGTTTTGGGTTGTTGAATTCTACGGAAAAAAATACACGAAATGGCTATATTTTTTTTTTAAAAAGTAGGGGGGAAATTAAAAAAAAAAGCCCTGTTTACGTTAAAATGAATAATCTTGTACACGTAACATGACCCCAAAAATGATTTTACAGGATTGACAGGATTCCAGGCCCCCCTGGCCAAAAGGCGTGCACACAGGGGGTGGGGGTGGCCCCCACTAGTCTAAAAAAAAAATTACTGTATTTAAAATATGAAAATTATTATTTGATAAGGTTTGTTTAAAAAAATACAATCCTTAGATTCAAATGTATAAAATGTATCGTATCTAGTTTTATTTACTTCATTATTATTATTATCTCGGCACCCACACCAGCTTTACCCTGCGCACGCCTATGCCTACGGCTCGTTCTGAAAACTTTCTACTCATCCCGTTAAATATCACTTTCAGAATTTGTTACGTAAATTACTATTTTATTATACTTACATGAAAATACTACATTTTCAACTGTGTATAAAATACAGTAAATATGACATTTTCAGAACAGCGCACGAAATTTTTTTTTTCTACTACTGTATAAATAAGAAAACTTTGTGGTCCTAGCAACGCGAATGATAACGAAAGAGAACCTTCGTGTTACCTGGTTGCTAAGCGTTGCTAGCTACGAAAGTAATATTTTCAGCGCCTGGACAAAAAAGTAAGAGTAAAAAAAAGAAAATATGCTTGTGGGAAATATTAGGATTTATTTATAAAAAGTAACTAATTTATGACAAAATATTTTAAAAAACTAGGTTAGGTATTAACATTAAAAGTAATTGTGCAATTTGAGCAATTAGCAAAAGAAATTGAATTAACAGTTTTAAATTTGTTGTTGGGGTATCGTTATCACCTTTAACTACGTTAATATTCATATTTTTCACTGTTACTTCATTAGAGGAAATATTGGTAGGAATTTCGTGTAAAATCTTCTTTGAAATTTCCACCTTATTACTATAGGATTCAGCAATATATCCCTCCGCAACAGAAGAAGACTTCCAACCTCCATGCCTTTTTAAGTCCAAAATAACGAAATCCGAAGCATTGGCAAGGAACGTAGTTGACGTTCTTCTAAAAGAATGGCCTGATCTACTGATGTCTTCAAGCTTTAAAAACTTCGCAATTTCTTTAGGTACATTTGAAATAGTGTGCTTTCCAATTACTTGATTAACCTCTTTCATAACGATACAATAAACGCTCATCTAGAGCATTCCTTGGTCTCAGCTTAATATATTCCTGTAGAAATCTGACATAAGGAACTGAGCCTTCATCGTTGGTTACTACAAAGTTTCTTTTAACTTTATTTTTAGACTCCACTATTTTTACTATAGCCACGTCATTTCTTATTTCTACATCACTTAGCTTCATTCTGTATATTTCGTCTGTCCGGCATGCCCCAGCCACTCCCATAATGGCTATTACTTTCATTGCTAAGTAACTTTGATCAGGCGCGTTAAGTAAAAACTTTATGATTTCTTCTTTTTAAAATTTTTTGACTTTTTTGCCTCATAACCATCGTTTTTCCTTTTAATAAAAGCAACTAGTTTCTTGAACTCCGAAATATCTTGATTTTTGTTTACGGAAATTGTTAACTTGAGCATGGAATATACAGACCAGAGGGTTGGTGGTGATAAAGACTCGGATTTTTCACATTCTCGTCAATCCGCCCCACATTTTTTGTAGCAAGCCATTCAGAAAACGATTTATATGTTTGATGGTACCTCTCTTTAGATTTGTCTGGCAGAAGTGAGGCACACGCAAGGTCAGCTGCCTTTTGGATGCCATTTTCATATTCATTTAACATTTTAAAATGGGAATGGATTTATACTAAATTAACAATAATTCAAAATCTGACAAGTGCTGATGACAGACAATGTCAACAATAAATGTGTTGCTATGGATTAATTTTTAACAGGTAAAATTTCAAAATCTCTGATATTTCTATTAAAACATGATGTTAATGATTATTAAATTATGCGATACATAGAACAGTAGCAGAAAAAATATAATACATTACACGATGCGGCTTCGCCTCGGCCATTTAAAAACCACCTCACACCAAAAAGTAAACTTTCGCATCTTGTAATGTAAATAACTATTCCCGATCCCTCTTTTCGTGCTTATACAAAAATCCCTCCATGGAAACAGTTCATAACAACGATTTATTTATTAATGACATATTTTATTTTCTGTCAGTGAAATTTATGCCATTTTCAAAAAATGAATTCAGATTTGGAAGAAAATCCGGATATTTCCGATATTATATTACAATAAGCGGCAGAAGTGAGTGCAGATTTATTACCAGTGAAATCCAGGTTGAGATATGAACATGAATATCACATTTTTACCGAATGGCAAACTTAAAAGAATTAAAATTGTAAGTGACAATATTCTCTTAGTTTATTTTTCTGAAAAAGCCAAATCTATGAAGTCATCCACCTTCTGGAGTCGATTCTCCATGTTAAAGAGTTGTTTGGCAATAAAAGAAAATACTCACAACCAATATCCAAAAACTATCTTTTTGAAACGACAAGCTGTAGGATATGTACCAAAGAAACCAAGGTTCTTACATCAAAACAAGTAACCAAATTTTTATGTGAAGCTTCAGATGGACAATATCTACTAGAAAAAGCAATTTTAGTGTTTGGCATCTTCGGCGCATGCCGCAGAGATGATTTAATACGTTTGAGTTTAGACGATGTGGAAGATAATGGGCGTTTCCTTGTCGTGTTCTTACGAGATGGAAAAACTCACAAATAAAGAAGTTTTACCATTACCAATGAAAATTGCAAATTCAATCCCTGTACACTTTACCGTAAATACGCAGATCTCCGCCCTAAAAATATGGAGAGTAGAAGATTATTTGTTGCATACCAAAACAAAGATGTTACGCTCAACATGTTGGGTGCCATACTATCAGTGGTATTCCAAAACTTGTTGCAAAATACTTTAAACTAAAAAATCACGAAAAATATACCGGACATGGGATAAGGCGTTCTTCGGCTAACATGTTGGTAGAAAGCGGCGGTGATTTGCTCACTTTGAAAAGACACGGAGGATGGCTTTTTTCCAATGTAACAGAAGGATATATAAAGGAGTTTATACAAAGAAAAATTTAAGTATCTCAAAAAGTTGTTTAAGCCTTGTAACTTGGAAACTACAAAATCTGTAACAGTCAATCAAGAGAACCAAAACATGCATGAGCACTTCGCTTCAACATCCTTAGTTCAACAAAAGAAATAAAAGGGATTGAGCTTCAACAATAATACGATTTGTACAATAAATATAACCATTAATCATAACGGTTCCGTCCAAAATTAATTTTCTTAGATTTAATTAGCTTGTATTTTTTTTGTTAATTTGTTTTACTGTTTTAAAGATAAAAATAAATCATCGCAATTTTCTTAAATCATTTTTTGCGATGTTTTTTGTTTATGTTGTTTTCAGGTACCTAAATATAATAAAAAATTATCGTTCATTACACGTCCAGACATGGATTTTTCCATTCTTGCATGACTTCCCATGAATTTGTTACGCGCGCACGGAAAAATCGTCATTTCCGTACTGGTAATGAAAAATACTAATTGTATCCATAACTTGTTTTTCCACGTCACCCCTTTTACCCAATAATTATAATTATTATAAATTAAATATGTTATAGTAATGTGTTTGTATTTATGATAATCCCAAATTTTAAATAAATAGTTTACGCCTTCCAGACATACGGATAATTATTCCACTATGGCATGTAGTTCAGTAAATGAAGTCCGAAGAAACCTTAAACCTGAAGATCAGGTTGGGCCGTCACAATTGTTTTTTTAATTTGCAGGTAATAATGTATACAATAACCTCTGAAAATATCATATATAAAAAAATGTCCGATAGGGCCTGAAAATGGCTCTCAAGAGCCCGGAAATCCGTTTTTTCAACTAATTTGGTCGATATCTCCCGAAATATGACACTTACGCGATTCGTTCTTGGACGAAAATAAAGAGCAGTTTATTAACTGCAAAAAATGATACCCATCACTTTTGTCAAAAATTTAATAGTTTTACACTATCTTGCCCTTCTTTTATCACAAAATTGGTGATAAGTACATAATACTATCATACAATGTTTGAAATTTATTTTAAAAAATCGTGTTTTTATTTATTTACAAAGATTTTTTAAAAATACAAAAACTTCCAAAAATATGCGACCATTTAAATAGAAGGCGTAAGTGGCGCCATCTATTCTTTCCTATTATATCAGATGATTTAAAATCTAATATTACACAAAAATTTTAAATATTCTATAGTAGTATCCTTTAATAACCAACAATTTTGTGCAAAAAAAATTAAAAAAAAGTGAATGTTGAATTTGACATTTGATGATGTCAATTTGTAAATAGTAACAAGAATTATGGAAATCCGGCCCTGACCTACTATTCATTGCGCAAATTTCGCGGGGCCAACCCCCCTATTCCCGCTGCCCTGCACCCCTGGACAATTTTGTTCTACAGTATTGGGCTTCCATACACCTTTAAACTTCCTTGGCTACAGCGCGTGCACCCACATTGGCTTCAATTCTTTCTGCTCTTTTATTTACAAATAATCTGTGTAAATGGGATTGTAAATTTTGAATGCATACTTTTATTAATTAAGAAGAAAGTGAAATAAGTGAAAAAAAATTGCCTTACTTTTTATTTTTGTTTTCAGAGAAAACGTTTTTAGAGATAAACGTGGCAATATTTAAATTTTTCCAGTTTTCTCTTTTAGAGCACAAGGTAAGGGTTTATTTTTGTTATCCAAAGTTACATAAAGATCATTTATTTATCATTTTATCAAAGATATCCTTGTCCTTGAATATTTATTCATTCCCGATAGACCCGAGCATTTTCGAAAACTCCGGAAATTCAAAAAAACCGCCCTAAGAAAAACACGTACAGAAATTTATTTATTGAATTTTGCGGAATGTATTCAACACCTTTCAAAGCTCCATAATCCAAAAGATTTGGTAAAATTACTTTTTATTAAAAAAAAATATGAACAGATTGATTGGAGGGTCAAAATATCGAGCAAAAACTAACTTTGACTCAAGTTTTTAATATTTTAAAGAAAAAAAAAGGAAACAGTAACAAGATATTATTGCTACACGTTCCTTCTTTCATGTAAACTTGGAATCATGCAAAAATATGCATTTTTAGGTGAGTTATTTCAAAATTAGTCCGTCCGTTTGGAAGTATAAGTAGCTTAAAGCACCTTTCGAGATACGGGTCAGGTGCAAAAAATACTCGTCAGATTTATGGCCGATTATTGCAAAAACTTTCAAATTTTTGACAAAAGTGAGAGGAATCATTTTTGCAGCTAATAAACTGCTCTTCATTTTCGTCCAAGCACGAATTGCGTAAGTGTCATATTTCGGGAGATATCGACTAAATTAGTTGAAAAAACGGATTTCCGGGCTCTTGAGGGCCATTTTTAGGCCCTTGGGGACATTTTTTTATATATGATATTTTCAGAGGATATTGTATACATTAATACCTGCAAATTTAAAAAAAAATGTGACGGCCCAACCTGATCTTCAGGTTCACACCTTCGTTTACTGTAATAATGTAATTACTTATTTCTTTGTCTATAGATGCTTTCGTGTACAATTTTCTAGGGTGTGACCAACACGTACATTTTGTATTACTATATATTATAAAAATGACCTATAAAACCAATAACTTGTGGGCATTATCGTCGAGATTAATAATAAACTAGGTATTTAAAATAATATTTGCTTTTCTAAAAGAAAAACTGTAGAAAAAACGGATTAGGTACAGTGACGGAAATAAAATTTCCTACACTTAGGTTAACATTTCATGTCAATTTTGAATATTTTGATAAACTTGGCTTTTTACCTTTTTCTCACCTTAATTAATATTCAATAAAATACGTGACTTCAAAATAAATATATAGTTTATTTTATTCAAATATTAAAGAAAAAACACTGGCTTAATATTTCAAAGCGGCACCATTTTTTTCCACTAATAAGTTTAAACGTGTGGGCATTGATGCAATCAGCATTTTGCATGGTGAACATTGTAATTATTCCAGGTTTCTTCAATTTTATTCCACAAATCATCACTGTTTTGTGGATGGAAATCATTGTTCTTGTTAATTTCCTTTACGATATATCCCTAAACGTTTTCGATTGGATTGATATCAGGGCTTCTTGAGGGCCAAGGTAACAATGAAATGTTATTTTCCAGTAGCCAGTCCGTTATATATTTGTTTTATATACCAGCATGATAACTGTCATGTCACAAAATTTTCTTGTTCAAATATATTGTTTACCGATGGCAACATAACATTTTGGAGTATATGTATATAAGCTTGACTATTAAATCTTTCTCGAATACGGTGGCATATGCCTAGCCCTCTGAAAGACATATACCCCCATACATTAACAGAAAATCTTCCACTTGTTTTAACATGTTGGGTATATCTTTCTTCGTGCCGTGTATTTTGCGGCATATACACTCTAATCTGCCCCCTCTAATAAGTTGTAAAATCTTCTCATCCGTAAATACTACCCCTTTCCCAAAAATCCAATTCGGTAAAATTCCAGTGCAAACCCCATTCTTTGCTCTTTATTCATATCGGTCAAAAATGGCTTTTTAGCAGCTACACTGCTTCTCAATTCCGAATTTTTCCTAATACAATTTATTGCCGTTCTTACTGTCCCAGGAAAATTAGTTTGGTTGTGTGCTTCTACAGCTGTCTGAAATGGATTGTTTCGCAAAAATCTATCAGATCATTATCTTGATTTCGTTTGAATTTTTCTTCACCACCTCCAGCCCTTCTCTCCAATGATCCTGTATTTTCCCATTTAGTTCTGAGACTTTGAATAGTGCTTCTTGGTTTCCCAACTTGCTGAGCTATTCTTCCCAGAGAAACGCGTTCTTCGAATAGAGTAATTACTCTCGCCTTCTCTAGTTCATTCATTTTCCAAAATTAAAAAAAGTAAAATAATATAATTTTGAAATGTGTGACAGATAACAATTTGTCAAGTAAGGTATATTTTCAGGTGATCCAGGTACGCAAAAGCCAACATCAAACTGGAAAAAAGGTGTACGAGATTTTAATTCCGTCACTGTACATTAATGGTTTTAATGTCCGACTGGTATATTATTTGACAAATAATAATATTATGTCAAAGTCAGTTAAATACGAAATATTACCCCCTACAAATTTACCAATAAATAAACAATAAATTATCTTTATTTAAGCATTTATTACGAAAATACAAACATACTTACACAATATACTTATCATAATAAAAATTATTTTTTAAAGTAAAAGGTACATTTTTCAAACTGACGGAAAATTCCACATTTCCATACCCCACCGCTGTTGCTGTGTTACTTGAAGTAATACTTTTCCCAACTACAAGGGAAGCATTAGCCAATTTGGAGCTTTTAATATCATCCACGTGCTACCGAAGAATTCTTCCAGCCTCCTAACCTCATTAAGCCCTCGGAACTACCTCCCGCATCAGAATGAATTGTTGCCGCTATAAGTCTTAAACAATGACCTATGTACGCCTTAGCATCAGGTGAACCCAAATATGTAGCAATCTTAAAGGGTATATTTCCAAATGTATTTTTACCTATAGGCTGCACAGTACATCGTTCATCACAATAGCACAAAAAAAACCTATCAATAGGTGCACTTTTAGGTCGCAAAGACACATAGTCCCGAATTAAATTTGTTGCGCACATTTCACTGTCATCAATAACCAAAAAGCTCCTTGCTTGCCCATTTTTACTTAGTGAAATGTCAATAAATATATGCTGACCCATATCACGCACATCGGAAAACTTCATTTTCACAAACTCGTCTCTTCTACAAGCTCCGAATACACCTATCACTAATGCAACTTTATCTGCCAAATATTTTTCAGTCGGCGCTTCTTTCAAAAAAGTTATAACTTGTTCGCGAGTCAGAACCTTCGACTTTTAAGCTGATAATTTCTCCCAAGTTGCTTTAGGAACTGTTGCAGAAAATCAACTTTTCATTACTTTATCTTCTTATAACTAATTCTTTACGTCACATCGAAAACTTTGTCCAAAGGAAATTTGGAGAATATGACTCTGACAAATCTTGAAAATAAGCCATCAATACGGTTTCGTCCACACGGTCCACGCAGTGTTCCGTCAGCCCGGCCTCAAAATGGAAATATTTTTTCTCGTAAATCCGCCTTGTTTTTTTCTGGCACAAGCGCATGCTCCGCTTTAGCAGCTTTCACTAAAATATCTTGGGGGAGATGGGTATTTTCCACTACTTCGGACATTTTTCTGCCTCAATCGCAAAATTATTTTTTATGTGCTGTCTTATTGACAAATAACTTACAACCTACTTGATTTGGTTTACACTAATACATTCAAAATTCATTCAAATTTTTCTCATATAAAGAATATTTATATAATATATATATATATATATATATATATATATATATATATATATATATATATATATATATATATATATATATATATATATATATATATATATATATTTTATATATATATATATAAAATATATATATACAGGGTGTCACAGATTCGAGTGCATAGGGGGTTCTGAAACCGTAAAGTCGAGTCGGTTAAACTATGAAAAAGTTGCGTATTTAGGTTCCTAACAACATGCCGATTGAAAGTTGTAAAATTCGGTATTTCCCGGAGAACCCGGGGAAAAAACGAATTTGTGATTTCGTTTTTTTTTTTCTGAGGTTATTTAAAGAGATAGGGAAAAAAACAAAAGACACTTTCTTTTGGCCCTTTTTGACTCTACAAAACAGCATTGAGAGATTTTCTGTACGACGTTTCGTTTTCGTTAGAACCATCATCAACTTTTTTTTTTTAAATACGGACCTGGGTTTTTTATTTAATTTTTGACCTTTTATTAAATTACAAAAATGTATAACACTTAATATTTATTAACAAATATGGAACCCCTAGAAAAATGATGTGCGTTCCTTTTTTTTCATTGTCTCTTAGGGGAAAATATTTTATTTAACAGAAAAATATTAAGTGTTTCATTATTGTTTGGGGTTTCTTGCTTAAAAAATGCAATAAACAATTAGTCCGCATTTAAAAAAATAAAGGTGATGATTTTCAAACAAGAAAAATCTCTTACACTGTTTTGTAGACCTAAAAATGGTCAATGAAAATTGTTTTTGTTTTCCAATCTCTTTAAAATCCGTCGAAAAAAAAACAAAAAAGAAATTTTTTTTTTCCAAATATCTTCGGAAGTACTCAATTAGAACTTTCCCAAAATGTTTTAAAACCAATTTGTTTTAACCGACCTTTTCTTACTTTCGGATCCCCATCCAGACCAATTTGGCATGTTTTTATTTAGCATTCTTTTAAATATTTATCTTATTATGCTATCTACTTTTCTTGGCTTAAAGCTATTCTGATTTAAATTATGGTATTTACCCATTTATTTACCACTTTAAGATATGTTTAAATTAAAGTTTAAACATTCATACAACTGAAAAAAAAAACAAATAAACTATAAAAAAAAATCTTGTTAAAAATATTAAAAAATTTTCATGATCATTCTAAACGAGTAACTATCTTTATAAATTAATAATAATATTATTTAAATCAATAATAAAAATATTTAAACGATGAGCTATAAAAACTTTAAAAATAAGTAAAATTTAAGCGTCCTGCCAGGTAGATAATACACATATAGAGGAGGCACTTATTATTTATTTTCAATTAAATAAAATTTAAATTTTATTTCAGGTAAACTTTCAAGTGGATAGGTATGGGTACAGTTTTAACAAAAAATAAAATAAAATAGTGCCACTAGGGGTTATCCCCATGCCTCAAAAGGGGCATGTGTATTAGTTTGTTTTGTGATGAGAAAAAGACCAAGACCAAACCCAGGCTGTCTTGGTCTTGGTTTGCCGCAAAGCCAAAAAAAGGGTCTTGGTCTTGGTCTTGGTCTTGCTGCAAGAGTCTTGCTGGTCTTGCTTTTTTAGTAGTAATAATTTAAACTAAGCAATCTTGGTAAAATATATCTTTTAATACTTAAATATAAATCAAGATGGGGACTATATTTTTGCTTTAAAATTTTTAAAATATTCCAGTTTTAATCTTAAACGTACATTTAAATTTTTGATTAAAAAGCATATTTTTTAAAGGAGGGTTTTTTTTTTATAGCGCCAGGGCGGATTTATTTTTTTTCGCCCTAGGCTAATAAATTTTGCCCCCTAATATGTCAATATTTTTTGAATTAAACCTACTAGTAATTCTTAAAAAAATATTAAAAAATTTAAAAAGTAAAACATACAGAAAATTAAATTTAAAAATTTTTTAAAACAAACAAATTTGAGGTTTTTTTTTTTATTCGCTGAATTATAAAAAAATAAAAAAAATTTAAATTTTAAATTTTAAAATATTAAAAAGTAAATTTGCCCCCATAATATTTCCGCCCTAGGTTTTGCCACTCAGGGGCCCTTTGGGAAAAAAACCCCCCCTTTTTTACCCCTTTTTTTGGGTTAAATTAAGACACAACCTTCTTTTATACATTTGGTGGCATAAAGAAACATTTTAGGGGTAAAATTATATAAATTTTCTTTGAAGCAGATAAAATTAAAGCAATACCAAAACTGTTTACTGTGTGAGCAGAAAAAAAACTTTTAATTTCAACCAGATGTGAAATATATGTGAAAATAATTCTGATATGTAATCATTGGTTTCTGATTAAAAAAAAGTTACAAAAATTTTTAAATTAATATGAATTTTTTCCTTTAAATTGGTTAAAATTTTGTAAAAGTTTGTAAAAAAACTTTATAAACAATTCCAATTCGGGGGGGCCCAAAAAAGTGGACAAACTATATTCCAAATCGTCCATTTTTTAAAAAAACTAAACATACAAAAATTATAGAAAAAAAGGGCATAAATGTAAAATTTTTTCTATTCAGAATTTTTCTATTAATCCACTGCCACCAAGAAAACTCCCTTATTTTTAGCTTTTCCCCTAAAATAAAAATTTATGGCGAAAAATCTATTTAGAAAAAATCTATCCTGTATTTATTCTTTGTTGTTATAAGGAACAATGTCGACGTAGATGGTTTAAATATTATTTTCGGTTTTGACTTTTCCGTCTAAACCGGAAGTGATTTTTACAATCCATTTATAAAAAAAATATTCCTTTATTACATGGCAAATATATTTTTCTTAAATAAATTTTTCATTATCTTAATTTTAAAAGCAATCTAATGGTGCTACTCTTACAGTGTGAAACAAAAATAATGTATTTCTGGATTTTGGAGATTTTTGATCCACCCTGTAAGTTGCATCACTTGATAGCTAATTCAAAAAAACATTGAAATTATGAAAGTAATATTCAGCTTCCATCTTTTTGGACCCCTATTTTTTTCTTCTAAACGATTTTGGAGATGTCAAGCTTTGTCGGACCATTGAATAACCATCTCATTATTTTTGAAACATGTTACTGAATTTACTCGTTACGGTTGTTAAAGAACTATAGATAAAAAAGAACAAAGTGATCGATTTAATTTTATTTTATTAAAGCAGCTCTTACTCATTAAATAATCGCCTTTTTTGGCAGTTCTTAACACATGTTTTGTCATGTCTGTATGACATGCCTCTGAAATATTAAATATAACAATAAAATCTTACAATATCAAAAAAGTTGCAGAAGTGCAAGAGTCTTGCAGGTCGGTCTTGGTTTTTGCGTAGTCTTGCATACCTCGGTTTGGGTCTTGGTCTTGGTCTTGCATCCCCGGTCTTGGTCTTGGTCTTGCAAGCGAAAAGGCAGTCTTGGTTTTGGTCTTGGTCTTGGTCTTGCTGCAAGACCAAGACCAAGACCCAAACCAAAAACCGGTCTTCTCATCACTAGTTTGTTTAAATTTAAATAAAAAAGAACATTTTGAATTAATTTTTAAAGGGATCGGTGCTGGTATACTTACTTGTACCAACAAAATATTTAATTGGGAAATTTTTTAACGACCAAAATCCTTTATTTCTTATTTTGTTAAAATTTTTAAGATATTAAAGTTTTTATTTTAAATTTAAATCGTTAAATTTCAAAAACTAAGAGGGCTACAAAAAATGTATATAAAAAAACTGACGAATTTTTTATCAAAACCCATCAATTTTGATTATATCTTTTTTTCCAAAAAATCGATAGTTATGGAGTCATGTAAAAAAGATTTTTCACATTTTTTTAAGGTAAAAAAATGCTTTTTTTAACCCGCTGAGGCAGCAGTGCGGCTTTAATTGACTATTGTTCATAGTAATAAAAAAAATGTTTCATGCGGTTTCTTCTACGCTTGGGTTTTAGCGGTGGCCTCCCGCACAATTAGACTTTATGGAAGCCTTCGTATGTTACGTAAATGTCTTTGGTATGTGTTATGATATACCTTATACTTTCTTGTTACCTTGATTTACCTTATGTATATTGTCTTTGTCAAGTTATTGTCATTATCACATTTAGTTTCATTTAAGTTAATTAAAGCCTATATTCTCAAAAGTTTCTTTTACTTTTACAATTTAATTAACTTAAATAAAAATCATGGAAAACTACTTCGTCCTGAAAGGCTTGACATGGATCCCATTCCCCCTTGGGTGCACAACCTGGAAGCATTGGCATCGTTCGTTTGAAAATTCCTTGGCCGAGGCTAAAGATGATAAAGGAAAGCTGAATTTACTCATAAATTATGTTTGCTCTACGGTTTTTGTGTCTTTTAGTGAGTAAAAAAGCTATAAGAATGCTATAAAGTTTTTTTGGGAAAAATTGTATTTAAACCAAAAAAAAAATATATCATTTCTTCAAACGTTATAAATCCCTTTTATATACTATTACTAAAAAAAACAATCCGACCAGACCCTGATCGATTACGACCATTTTGGGAAATACCATGTCCCAAAAAATTTATTCTCCCCGTCGTGTACTAGGAATGTTTGCCCACTATTCAAAATGGGTCCAAAATTTTCTGAGAAAACCCCAAACCCCTACACAGAAAAAAAATATTATCAAATAGAGTATTTAGATTTTTTTGTTTATATTTATTTAAATTGAGTTAAAGGGTTCTTTTTGGGGAAAAAAAACCCCTTAAAAAGGGATTTCAAAATGATTAATAAAATTATTTCATATCCTCAGAATATATTTTTAATTTAAAAATACAGTCAAAAAACTAAGACTTTTATGATTTTGGTTTGAACTTCTTTGTTCTTCAGTTTAAAAAAACCTTTTTAATTTTTACTTTGAATTTCAGTTAGTTTTAAAAAAAAAACTGGTCATTTACAATTAAAATGACATATCATTAACAGAACGCGCCTTTAAAAGTTAAAATTTTAAACATTTGGTTCCAAAATTTTAGAATATATTTGCAATATAATTTTAAAAAAATTTTTTTAAATTGGGGAAAATTTTTATTTCAAAAAAAAGCCAAAATACGATGAAAACCCCCATTGGCACCGGAAATTAGGGTTTTTTTTGGTTTTTTTTCCCCTTCATTCTTGTGATTATAGATCAAGGTGAAGGGTATAGCAAATTTTAAACTGACTGTTCTAGTCCCGTTGCACGTGTTTTTTTTTTGGGTGTTTGTACGATTAAATAAGGGGGGTTAAGACTTTTTTTTAACAGTGGGGATGTGATGGGGGTTTTTCAAGCCTAGGTAAGTATTTACACCATTGTTTTATAAAACTTTGGGGCCAAAAAAAACCCAAAGGGGCCATAGATCTCAATTGTCACCAAAACAGGCATTTTTATTTAAATAAATTTTCCTACTAGAAAAGCTTTTGTTTCATAACTAAACATGTTTATATAAGATGTTAGATATTAACTGACTAAAAAACCTACTAAGTACATTGTTAAACCATTAATATTTTTTTTGGCTACAGAATATGAGTACAGTGTGATAAAATTCAGTATACCTAACAAACAATATATACATATACCTACCTACATGTCTAAAAAATTGTATTTTTTAAAAGGGATTATTTTTAAAAAAAAATTTTTTTTTATTTAACTATTCAAAAAATCTTAAATAAATTTTTTTTAAAATTTGCCAACTGGAAAATATGGGTAAATGAAATTGACAAATTTTTATTAAAAAGCAAACGTTTTTATTAAAAGTATTTTTTTTTTAAAAACCCCTGTAGCCTATAGGCCCCTTTTTCCCCCCTTTTAAAAAAAAATCTTCAAAAAAATGAAAAAAACCATATTATATATTAGGGTGGGCCGAACTATATGGAAAAAAAAAATTAAGTGGAAAGGATCTCAAAAAGCCTGGGTGCGGGGAAAGTTGTCTTTCTCTTGCTGATCACTGATGCAAAGTTTCGATTTTTGACAAACATTATTTTCCCCGGTGCCTAGTTCCAGTTAAATTTTTTTTACATAACTTGCCATTTAAATGTAGGTGAAAAATGGCTCTTCCTTATTTCACTCATTAAAAAATTTTTTAAAAGGTTTCCCCGAACTCACCACGGGGGAGGTGGCCATGCGATTTTCCCCCCTCCCCCCCCTACCTTCCTCCCACTAGCCAAAAAAAAAAATTTTTTGGGGTCAAACCCTTTTAAAAATTCTTTTTTTTTCCGGGTTTTGGGGTTTTTTTTTGAGGCAATCCGAGCTCGAATAAAGCCATCTCTTGATTCTGTTCCTTTCCAAAACTTCGGGACGTTTTTATCATCGTTCAACGGCGGGGTGACGGGGGGACTTTAAAATTTCAATTCGTCAGGGGGTCTCAATCATCCCCTTCCAAAGGATTGGGATATTGCTTTCGAAATTTGGGGGTTTTTAGTTAAACTAACGACTGCCAGTTTATCAATTCTTTTAATCTTGAGCCTAAAAAAATTTAATTTGGAACTTGGAATGCTCGGACTTTTTCCATTCTGAAGCCCCGTTACCCTACATTTGAGAATCCCCTTGGGGAAGTTCTCAAAAATTTTTTTTGTTCATCTCTTCCCCTTGCCCAAAAATTTTTTTAAAAGGGGGGAAAAAACGTTTTTTTTGTATTACTGGATCAATCACTTCTTTAACTGCGGTGATTTTTTGGATCTCGTAATTAAAGAGAATAAATGTCTGGAGCCTTCAGTACATAATGATTTTTTAATTTTTTTAAATTAAAAACCAAAAAGGGCAAACTTTCAAAAAATGTTTGTTATTGTTTTAATTGTTCGAAAAAGGGTTTTCTGTGGCTTAAATACAGTCTTAAAAACCCCTTAGCCGTTGTCAGCCATCCCCGCATGTGCCATTTTTCCCCGGGTCACGGCTGGATAAATTTTTTGGGTTATCACCTTTTTTGGGATTGCGGAACACATTTCAACAAATATACTTGATCAGTACTGGGGTTGGGTTTTTGGGCCCAATTCTTTTGGAGTTCACCCTCAATCTTCTCAATTTTCTATTGGAAGGTTCTGAAATGTTTGGCAACAACTTTTCCCCTCCGCCCCCAAAAAACCCCTTTTGGGTGGGGGTTTTACCATCCATTTTCTCTATCAAATGGCGGCGGAAGTTCGTTGGGTAAAAGTAGGCAAAAAAAGCCATTGAACGAGTGTCCAAAAGCTTACTTCCAATTGCTTTACAACTCCTTTTTAAAACCTGTATTTCAAAAGGTTTCCCCCGCGGGGCCCAAAGCAACAATTTTTTCGACCAAATTTTTTACTTAAAAAAAAGAAAAATACTTGATTTTATGTTTTTGGCATTTACTGATGTAGGGTTACATGTCCCAGATAAATAAAAACCAGGTTCTGCAATGAGAACAATATGTTCCTCCCCAAACGTATTTCCCCTTTGATACGTGGTAAATTTTTTTTCCTCAGCAGTGTTCGGTCTTTTCGACCGTCAAAGTAGATCGCTGTAACTTCGAAACTATTTGTTTTCTTTTTCGGGGCCTTCTTTTTTTTCGTTCCATCCTCAATTTGCTACGGTTTTTAAATTTTTTTGGGGGGATCCCGACTGACAACGCCGAGATCTTGCAAAAAAAAACATTAACAACAGAGACGCAGGGGTATCGGAAAAACCTGTTCTACGCCAAAACCCCTGCCAAAAAATTCTGAAGTCTACTCCTCGAAGGTCTAATCTTGTTGCCTTTGACGATGATGGAGCATCTACTTGAAAATTAAATTCACTAATTGGAAAAGGTTTCGACAGAATTAAAATTTTTTTTTTTTACCCGGGAGGAAGTTGTATCTAGACCAATTTTCCTTTTTTCTGCAAGCTCTTTGATCCGCCGTTTTTTTCTCTTTTTTTTTTGGTTTTTTTTTTTATTTTTTTTTTTTATTCGTTTTTTTTAAAAACCCTTTTTCAATTTAACATCAACCCCTTTTTTTTTCACATTTTTTTTTTTTGTTCTTTGATCTTTTAAAAATTCTTGTTCTGTTCTAGGGTTTTTTTTACCTTGCACGGTTAAATTTTAAAAATTTTAATCGAAAAAATCCAAAAATTTTTCACTTGATAGTCTGAACTGTTCTAGCTTTTTTTTAAAAACTTTTATTATATCGGATCCAATGTTTTTTTTTTAAAATTCCCCAATTTCCCGACATAACCTTTAATCAACCTGAAATTTCTTGTTCGCTTACCACAGGTAACAGGCTTTTTCCAAATTTTTTTTAACCCCAAAAAAAAATTTCTTGATATTTCACTGACACTGGGATCTTTCCATTATTCTGATCTTTTATTAATTGTTTGTGCCACAAGTATCCCCCCATAACATCGCTATAAGTCAAGTATGTTGCACTTAAATTCTGTTGGTGCTCCAAACACCTCATATTCTAAGATTTTACGTGTATTCGGCATGTTTTTCCAAATAAAAGACAATTTAACAAATATTAATACATAAAAACAGTTGTTCACAAAATGCCAATAGACGCTAATAAGACGCCAGCGTCGAGACAACAAACATCGTTGTCGGAACAAAAATACCGACATGCGGCGGCGTACGATAATGGTGCTCCTGGCCTTTTCATGTTGAGCTCGTTTGCACAGTTGAGCTCGTTAATATTTTTCGAAGGCTTTATGAGTTTAATTTTATATATTTTTGAGCAACACCGTTATGTGAAAAAATGACAAAATAAATACTCACTTTGAGTTTATTATATTTTGTAATTTTCAAAATTTTGACCTTCTCACACCGAAGAATTATCAAAAGTCAAAACTTTGACATAAATACTACACCGAAATAACAACTTTTGTTACCCAGGACATAAGATATTCGAGAAAAAAATTTTCGGCCCCCCTTTATATTCTTGCTTTCTATATTTCTATAAGCCTGAGTATCTTTCCTTTTATTTTGTTTGAGTACCTAGTAAAACCTAGTATACGTTTGGCAGTTTTTGAATTAATTATATTTCCTTTTATTGGTTTGTCCCCTGTACGCATTATGGGTTAATTTACTTTTAAATTAAATTTTCTGCATTTTATTTATATTTTTTTTTTTTTTTTTGTATGTTGGTAAAAATCTGATTCCCACCTATTTCTTATTACAGAAAAATGTGTTGCTTAATATATTAATTTTTAGCATTTCGAATGTTTATTTTATTTTTTAGAAAATTAGAGGGAAGACCAGTTAGAGTTGTGGGCCTTCAAAAAACTAATCCCTTGGTTGGGCCTCGAATGACTGTTCAAAGAAAAATAGCTAAACTGATTTTTATTTCGTTACGAGTTTGAGAACAAGACTGTTTCTTTTTCAAGAAAGTAGAACTTAAAGTTAATTCTTCTATAATGAAAATTATAATTTGGTATTTAACAGATTTTTAAAAAGCTTCAGCAAGATATTTTTTAATAAACGATTAAGATTTTTTACCTGTTGTTTTTTTGTAGTTGTCAGCTAAACCTGTTATAATTATAATGGACTTTTTTGGACTTTTAAAAAATTGTATACCTATATTAATGTTAGCTAAACGTAATAATGGATTTTTATCATTTTTTAAAAAAATAACCGTATATTTTTCGTATTTCCAATTTTAATGAAAGTAACGTTGTTTAGGTCAACAGTGTTGAGGTCATAAAATATACAACATTATTTTACTATAATTGACTGAATACGGAAAAAAATCCGAATACGTTAAAAAAGAATCTGTTCAGTTATTGGTGCAGCAGCTTCTCTTTAAATGTATTATACAGGATGTAAAAATTCGAGTGTATGTGGGAATCTTAAAAACCGTAAGAGATACGAGGTTGGTTAAATTAAGGTAAAGTTGCGCATTTACTTGCCCACAAGATGCCGTTTAAAATGTGTAATTTTTCCAAATAGTTCCAGAGATATACAAAAAAAATAAAATTTTCAAAAAATTTTTCTTTTTTCTAACCTTATTTTTTAACCGATTTAAAAATTAATAACATTTACATAGCCACTTTATTTCCGCTAAATATTAGTGTTTTTGGATTTGCCATTCAACGTTTAATTTTATGACGACCATGATTAACTTTTTTTTTTTTGTGGACGCCATATTGGATTTTTTTTTAGTTTTGAGTTTCTTATTGAATGACCTATTCAACGATGTATCACACTTGCATATCAGATTTGTGGTTCGGTACTTAGCTCAAAAAGTAATGAGAGTGAAAGAGATCTATATGGCGTACACAAGAAAAATAAAGTTGATGATGGTCGTCAGAAAACGAAACGTTGAATGGGAAATCCAAAAACAGTAATATTTAGCGGAAATAAAGTGGCTATGTGAATGTGTTATTAATTTTAAAATCGGTTAATAAATAGGGTTAGAAAAAAATAAAATACATTTTTCAAAATTTTAAACGGCATTTTGTTGGGCAAGTAAATGCGCAACTTTGCTTTAATTTAACCGACTTCGTATTCCATGGTTTCCAAAATCCCCATGGATACACTCGAATTTGTTACACCCTGTACATATTTCAGTTCTAAAAATGTCAGCATATTAAACCGAACATGTTAAAATTATTAAATTAAATAGTTAATATTTTCATTTTAATATTACAATATCACTAAATAAAACAAAACCTACTTATACCAAAGATTTGCTATAATAAAACCAAAATTTAAATATTTAATTTGAGTATATCATATTCTTAGAAATACAATTGTAGGCCAGATTTAAGTACGATATTTTATTTTAAACATACTAACATTTCCGAATTAACTTTTCGGTAGAATCTTCAATATAACAAAATCATATATTTATTTCTAAAGAAACTTTCGACTTATGCTGAGCTACTGATATCTTCATTCTAAATCTTTATAGTAACAATTTGATTCAATTGCATGCATAAAAATAAATCTTTCATATGTTACAAATAACGATGTGTATATTTAATTTAAATAAATTTAAATGAAGATTTTAAATTCTCAAATTAAAACGATATAGTCTTGGGGATATACAAAGCTAAGATAACCTTAAACTAATATTATTATGCTTAAATTTAGTATATTCTTTTTTCCGTGTAGTTCACTGTAAGAATTTTCCATTGTCTGAAGAGGCTATTCTTGCTTTTAAAAATTTGAAAGAGAATATCGCCAATGCTGTAGTCTCATTAATTGATGATCAAGCCATGTTCACAGTAGAAACAGATGCTTCAGAGTTCGCTATTGGTGCGCAACTTTCTCAGCTTGGGAGGCCTGTAGCATTTTTCTCACGTACTCTCTCTAAAACAGAACAAAATCATTCATCAGTAGAGAAAGAAGCGTACGCAATTGTGGAAGCATTGAGAAAATGGAGACATTTTCTTGTAACGAAGCATTTCAGACTCATAACTGATCAAAGATCTGTGGCGTTTATGTTCGACACTAAAAATCATGGAAAAATTAAAAATGAAAAGATTTTAAGATGGCGTTTGGAGTTATCATGTTTCTATTATGACATAATTTATAGACCTGGAAATGAAAACAATGTAGCTGATACCCTGTCGAGGATTTGTTCTGCCACAGAGAACATCAAAGCTCTCTATGAACATCATGATGCCCTATGCCATCCTGGAGTTACTCGGCTTTATCATTGAGTCCGTTGTAAAAATTTACCATTTTCTATTGAAGATGTTCGAAAAGTAACAGCATCATGTCCTGTATGTGCAGAATTAAAGCCAAAATTTCACAAAAATCAAGGTGTCCTCATAAAATCGACATCACCTTTTGAAAGGCTGAATATTGACTTTAAAGGTCCAGTCCCATCTTCAACAAATAACCACTACATCTTCACGGTTATTGATGAATTTTCAAGATTTCCTTTTGCATTTGCATGTTCTGACATGACTTCAGCAACTGTAATGAAATGTTTAGGTCAGTTATTTGCAATTTTTGGCATGCCATCATGCATACACTCTGACCGGGGAACGTCACTCATCTCTCAAGAATTAAAGTCATTTTTAGATTCTCATGGTATAGTAACTAGTCGCACAACAGCATACAATCCGCAAGGAAACGGTCAGTGTGAAAGATACAATGGTATCATATGGAAAACAATCCAGCTTGCTTTGAAATCCAAGAACCTCAAAATAACTCAGTGGGTACTAGTTTTACAAGATGCTCTTCATTCTATAAGATCTTTGTTGTGTACTGCTACTAACTGCACCCCTCACGAAAGAATGTTCAACCACTCGCGTCGGTCTACCAATGGCTGTTCAATACCTACTTGGCTTTCCATCCCTGGACCAGTTTTCTACAAAAGAAACGTTAGAAATAGTAAATATGAACCTCTTGTAGAAGAGGTTGAGTTATTACAGTCAAATTCCGACTATGCTCATCTACGTCTGCCAAATGGAACGGAGACTACCGTCTCTATGCGACATTTAGCCCCGCGTGGAGATATGGCATTGAGTCAAAACTCCCTTGACTCTGAAAATCCTCCGCCTTCCTCTACAAACACCCAGATTAAAGAAATAGGTGATTCCATTGGCCTGCAGGAAGCAACCAGTAAAGGTGCAAACTCGCCAGACAATCGTTCTGATTCAGAAATTCAGTCTGTTCAGATGACACAACAAAACCCAGATCAGATTCCACCTGGTAGGACTTCCTATGAAGACCAAATTCAAAATCAAGGTGAACTTAATGGCAATTCATCTGTTGACTATCCGAGACGCAATCGACAATGTCCAAGCTAGCTACGTGACTATGTCACAAGGTAGAGGGGAAGAATGTTATGATATACCATATACTTTCTTGTTACCTTGATTTAACTTATGTATATTGTCTTTGTCAAGTTATTGTCATTATCACATTTAGTTTCATTTAAGTTAATTAAAGCCTATATTCTTTCTTTTACTTTTACAGTATGTTTATTGTACTACGCCACTGTTTAGTTTAAAGGGGTGGGTCATTTTGTCAATAAATGCAAATGTGTTTGTTACTAGGTATATGTATGTAAATAATATGTTACAGTACTCAACTGTAAGCCGTAACCGGTTGCTAACAATTGAGAAATGAAAAAAATGAGATCAATAAAACCAAATTTGTGGAAAAACCTTACAAATTATTTTAAAGAATATTGTGATTCAACTAGTATTCATGGATTTCGATATTTTGGTGAACAAAGAACGTATCTTGAAAGGTATAATGAAATTTGAATTTGACATGATTTTGGTTTTTAAGTTTAATAATAAAAATATAATTTGTTTCATATGCGTAGTGAGATTACATTATTAATTTGAGTCTGGTAGGTTAGTTATTACTGTATCAGAGCTGGTAAGGGTCTCTAAGCAATACTTATCGGACTGTTTCATTTTTATAAATCAAATTAAACATTTAAAAATATGCCAATATGACATTTTCTTGCACTTGTTGACTGTTGCCACAGGAAAAATGGTGATGCGATTTTCAGAATATAATGTGATTTCTTGATTTTTGAAATCAAATAATGATACAGAACAGAGTTACAGTATGAAATAATAGTATATTATTCAATGAGCATGTAATTATAGCTATTACTCGCGATGATGAAGTTTGCCGTAATTCATCAGAGTGAGTAATAGCTATTACATGCGAGTAGAATCCTATACTTTTTCTACGACTTATCTTTTATACAGTGAGTTACATAGCTGTTTAAATTAGCTTTTCAATGATTTATCATAGCTGCATTTTAATTAAATTTTTCGGCACTTTTTATTAAAAGTACATGAGAGAAAGGAAGAAATTTACTTTTTTATTTGTTTTACAATTTTACCTTAATTACCAACCTCGTAATGGAGATACTAAATTATGAATATTTTTTAAATTTTCTTTATTGGTGATTTTTTATTAACCCGCCAAACTTTGCATAATAAAATTCTATTTTATTCAAACTTATTTATTAGAACACAGGATGGTAAATTACACAAAATTATTAATTACTAACGTTTTCTTTGAAAATCTTTATGGTGATATTGGAGCAATTTGTGAAATTTAAAGTTAGAGTGGTAGTAATGTCTAAATTAACGTTTTCGTTATTTGTATTTTTATGCATATTTACAGTCGATGACGTACTTGCATTTACGTTAACTGTTTTAAACAATTTATTTGCAGTGTCTATTTTGTTTCGTAGCAATTGGTCTATGTAGCCCTCTGCTACTGAGGTGGATTTTCCACCATGTCTTTTAAAGCTGTGATATCGCCACCACCGTCTACCAGAAGAGTGGCGGACGACCTTCTTAACGTATGGGCCGGTATATAATTCTGGATTTGGTAGATTTAAAAAATAGCAACTTTTTCCCATCGATCCAAATTTGTTAATTCCAATAGATTGGATCGTACATTTACCTTGATTATAATTTAGAAAAATAAAGTTGTATTTCAAAAAAAAAACATAATTTTTAAATTGTTACCTTAGTTACGAGATAATCTTTATCTGGTGCCTCATCGATGAATTTATGGATTTTCTCAGAGGTAAATGTTTTTTTCTACTACTGTATAAATAAGAAAACTTTGTGGTCCTAGCAACGCGAATGATAACGAAAGAGAACCTTCGTGTTACCGGGTTGCTAAGCGTTGCTAGCTACGAAAGTAATATTTTCAGCGCCTGGACAAAAAAGTAAGAGTAAAAAAAAGAAAATATGCTTGTGGGAAATATTAGGATTTATTTATAAAAAGTAACTAATTTATGACAAAATATTTTAAAAAACTAGGTTAGGTATTAACATTAAAAGTAATTGTGCAATTTGAGCAATTAGCAAAAGATATTGGAGGAATAATACTTGAATTAACAGTTTTTAAACTTGTTGTTGGGGTATCGTTATCACCTTTAACTACGTTAATATTCATATTTTTCACTGTTACTTCATTAGAGGAAATATTGGTAGGAATTTCGTGTAAAATCTTCTTTGAAATTTCCACCTTATTACTATAGGATTCAGCAATATATCCCTCCGCAACAGAAGAAGATTTCCAACCTCCATGCCTTTTTAAGTCCAAAATATCGACATCCGAAGCATTGGCAAGGAACGTAGTTGACGTTCTTCTAAAAGAATGGCCAGTGTATCTACTGATGTCTTCAAGCTTCAATTACTTGATTAACACATTTACCTCTTTCATAAAGATACAATAAACGCTCATCTAGAGCATTCCTGGGTCTCAGCTTAATATATTCCTGTAAAAGTCTGACATAAGGAACTGAGCCTTCATCGTTGGTTACTACAAAGTTTCTTTTAACTTTATTTTTAGACTCCACTATTTTCACTATAGCCACGTCATTTCTTATTTCTACATCACTTAGCTTCATTCTGTATATTTCGTCTGTCCGGCATGCCCCAGCCACTCCTATAATGGCTATTACTTTCATTGCTAAGTAACTTTGATCAGGCGCGTTAAGTAAAAACTTTATGATTTCTTCTTTTTTAAAAATTTTTGACTTTTTTGCCTCATAACCATCGTTTTTCCTTTTAATAAAAGCAACTAGTTTCTTGAACTCCGAAATATCTTGATTTATGTTTACGGAAATTGTTAACTTGAGCATGGAATATACAGACCAGAGGGTTGGTGGTAATAAAGACTCGGATTTTTCTTGAAAATACGCCAACATCACATTCTCGTCAATCCGCCCCACATTTTTGTAGCAAGCCATTCAGAAAACGATTTATATGTTTGATGGTACCTCTCTTTAGATTTGTCTGGCAGAAGTGAGGCACACGCAAGGTCAGCTTCCTTTTGATGCCATTTTCATATTCATTTAACATTTTAAAATGGGAATGGATTTATACTAAATTAACAATAATTTAAAATCTGACAAGTGCTGATGACAGACAATGTCAACAATAAATGTGTTGCTATGGATTAATTTTTAACAGGTAAAATTTCAAAATCTCTGATATTTCTATTAAAACATGATGTTAATGATTATTAAATTATGCGGTACATAGAACTGTAGCAGAAAAAATATAATACATTACACGATGCGAAAGGCCTTTCAAGTGTTCGGAGGTTTTAAAGAGCCTCGGCTTCGCCTTGGCCATTTAAAAACCACCTCACACCAAAAAGTAAACTTTCGCATCTTGTAATGTAAATAACTATTTTGAACTCCTGAAAAAAAATGATAAGCACCAAAGTTTAATAATTATCCCACTAAAGATAAAAATAAAGCTTTCCTTTCTGACTCTGTAATATATTTTTTAGAGGATGGTGGTTTATTGTCTTTACCTTGTGTCTGTGTGGATGTGGTTTTTTTATATCATTGGTTATAATAAATGATAAACAGCCCAGTAATGATTAGTTTGGCCCAAACAAACACCAATATACGAAATACCTTTTCCAGCTGTTACAGTTTGTCCTTTGCAAGCTTTAAATCCGTTTCCCACTGATCAGTACGAGATTTACACAAAAATGAATAATTTGGAAGATGTATCATTTGAGGAGTAAGTTATAGTTAATTACAGGTGAAATACAATTATTATACATTTTTGTGTTTTTAAAATTTTTATTCCCATGATTTTAAATGTTTTTTTTATAATTTTTTAATCCCTTTACAAAAATGTAATAATTTTATATATTACTATTTTATTATTGAATTCAATATACGACGCTGCGGGTGCAGGATGCATGGAGTAAGTAACACGCGGCATCGCCATTCGGGAGCCGTCGTATTTTCGAATGTAACATGCGGGCTGATCATTTTACTGGCGATCTCGAGTGCTACTTTTCACTCAAGGAAGTTTAAAGGTGTATGGAAGCCCAATACTGTAGAACAAAATTGTCCAGGTGTGCAGGGCAGCGGGAATAGGGGGGTTGGCCCCGCGGAATTTGCGCAATGAATAGTAGGTCAGGCCGGATTTCCAAATTCTTTGTTACTATCATAAAATTGACATCATCAAATGTCAAATTCCAACATTCACTTTTTTTTTTTTTGCACAAAATTGTTGGTTATTAAAGGATACTACTATAGAATATTTAAAATTATTGTGTAATATTAGATTTTATATCATCTGATATAATATGGAAAAATAGATGGCCCCACTTTACTGCCTTCTATTTAAATGGTCGATATTTTTGGAAGTTTTGTATTTTTACCAAAATCTTTGTAAATAAATAAAAACACGATTTTTTAAAATAAATTTCAAACATTGTATGATAGTATTATGTACTTATCACCAATTTTGTGATAAAAGAAGGGCAAGATAGTGTAAATGAGTTTAATCTAATCCTAAGATTCTGGTTGTATATTAAAAAGTGAAAATTTTTATAACTGCTTTTTAGGCATATACTTTTCACTAATAACAAACATTCATGAGACAGAATAACAGTGGTTAAAAATGTTTAGTAACCTTTGGTACCTGAGTATCCATTGTAACAGTATCCGTTAAATATTATGTGTGTACAGTATGTCGAGCTTAAAAAGTTGATAATGCAAGATTAAGAAAAATCTAATTTATTTTTAAACAAAGGGTATTGTCTCGAAAGTTGCCTCGTCTCCGATTTTGATCAAATTTGGTATACAGGGTTTTGGGGCGCTGATTACAATCTGAAAAATATTTTCGGCAACGTTTCGTTTCAGAGATCTTCATCCAAATTGAAAATTAAACTAACCTCATTTTCACTATATTTCCTTCTTTTGTACAAATTCTTGATTTTTACACAAAGTGGCACACGATATTTATAAACACCTTTTAAAACCTTGTATTTTTATTTATTTTACATCTTTTTTCCATTAAATTGCGAACTTTTAAGTTCAAAGGCAGCAGCCATATTTGCTTAAAAATAAAAGTGTAAAAAAGGTGTAAAATAAACATAAAAAAAGTTTTTAAAAGGTGTTTGTGAAATATTGTGTGCCAATTTAGTGTAAAAATCAAGAATTTTGTGCAAAAAGAAGAAGGAAAATTGTAAATAAGGTTAGTTTGATTTTTAATTTTGATGATGAATATCTCGAAAACGAAACATTGCCGAATTTTTTTTTAGATTTGTAATCAGCGCCCCAAAAAACCGTACCAAAATTGTACTTCCTTTCATTCAATTAGAGGGACCTGTATATATTAAAATTTGCCTGGTCTGCCCAGTAATCAATAATTTTGATCCTTTAAAAGAGTGTACTAAATTATTAAATGAAATAAAAGTACATAAATGTATACCTTATTTCTTTTTAATAATCCACAGAAATACACAAACATTGTGGAAATCATATAAAAGATGGTTAAGATTGCCTTACTTTTCTCACTAATATTTCCCATGAAATTTTCATTTTCTATTATTCATAATTGATATATTATTATTTTTCGGTTACCTAACGTTACGTCTTATAAGAAGCACCTAATTTAAATATAAAAATACTTACCTAAAGTTAAAAAGCGGGTATGTTACCCTGAATTTGCAAGACAAAACCATACAACCTCTAGTCATTTTGTTACGATATTATAAGTAACAAACAATAAACACAAAATTATAGTCACAATGTAATAAACACTAATCACTAAAATAAGAAAGTTTTGATCAATCCAAAAACGGTACTCCAGCTCTCATAAAATTATAATGTGTTGGTTAACTTCACACTGATTTATCAGTGTGTAAGTATGCAACACATTAAATTATTTCGTGGAATTTTGTTATTGCGCAGAATCGGCGGGGACAACTCTGACAGTTATTTTCATACTGGGCTGGACATTTTTTGATCGAATGGGCCATAGCATTGGGCTTCCATACACCTTTAAACTTCCTTGTTTTCACTAGACTTTTTTTCCGCGAAAAGATCCAAAATGCATAATTATTTGTCTTTTTTAAAGGTAGCATATTTTATTGTATTGTCTAATTTTATTAATCATGGATTTCTCGTGCTTACCAGATGGCTATTGTTATTTAGAAAAAAAATAATGTGTTGCGTTGCCAATTAAAAAACAAAAAAGAAATAGATGTAAATAGCAATATTAATAAAAATGTTTATGCTTAAGTCTTAATAATTTGCCGACAAAGAAAGGTTTAGTAATTGATTGATAATTGATTTTGTCGTTGTAGGCTTTATTTTAAAACTCTTTTAAAAAAGAAGTTTTTACGTTTCTCTTTTATTTTGGAGGGTTTAAGGAGAATAGATCCAGGGTCTTCTTTTAAATTTTGTCATCTTAATTATTTTTTTTTCTACTACTGTATAAATTAGAAAACTTTGTGGTCCTAGCAACGCGAATGATAACGAAAGAGAACCTTCGTGTTACCTGGTTGCTAAACGTTGCTAGATACGAAAGTAATATTTTTAGCGCCTGGACAAAAAAGTAAGAGTAAAAAAAAGAAAATATGCTTGTGGGAAATATTAGGATTTATTTATAAAAAGAAACTAATTTATGACAAAATATTTTAAAGAACTAGGTTAGGTATTAACTTTAAAAGTAATTGTGCAATTTGAGCAATTAGCAAAAGAAATTGGAGGAATAATACTTGAATTAACTTAAATTTGTTGTTGGGGTATCGTTATCACCTTTAACTACGTTAATATTCATTCATAACCATCGTTTTTCCTTTTAATAAAAGCAACTAGTTTCTTGAACTCCGAAATATCTTGATTTTTGTTTACGGAAATTGTTAACTTGAGCATCGAATATACAGTAATACACATTCTCGTCAATCCGCCCCACATTTTTTGTAGCAAGCCATTCAGAAAACGATTTATATGTTTGATGGTACCTCTCTTTAGATTTGTCTGGCAGAAGAGAGGCACACGCAAGGTCAGCTCCCTTTTTGGGATGCCATTTTCATATTCATTTAACATTTTAAAATGGGAATGGATTTATACTAAATTAACAATAATTCAAAATCTGACAAGTGCTGATGACAGATAATGTCAACAATAAATGTGTTGCTATGGATTAATTTTTAACTGGTAAAATTTCAAAATATCTGATATTTCTATTAAAACATGATGTTAATGATTATTAAATTATGCGATACGTAGAACAGTAGCAAAAAATATAATACATTACACGATGCGAAGGCCTTTAAGTGTTCGGAGGTTTTAAATAGCCTCGGCCATTTAAAACCACCTCACACCAAAAAGTAAACTTTCGCATCTTGTAAGTAAATAACTATTTGTGCCACTGCAAATATTAAGGAAATATACAGGGTGACGTGGATCTAAATGTACATACGATATTATGAGATATCCTTGAGGTTTTAAATAACCCACATTTAGTAGTCCTATCTCTAATCTTTACCGAGTTACAGGTGTTTTATAGGTTTTGCCTAAAATTCATTTTTGTAATATTTCTGGAAGCACTTAAAATAAAAATATTCATAATTGGTAAGAATATTTTTATATAAGTGGGTTTAAATGCCATATACAAAAGTTTTAAAATACAGGTCCGTTCTTAAAAAATTGTTTTCAATTTATTTAAAATTCATCACCCTGTATATCAGATTTTTGAAAACTTTACTTTTTCTTTGAGTAGGTATTGGGTCGTATGAGCCTGGGAACTTTTTTTCCTTTGATAAAAGCCGCCAACCCTTTGATACAAGCCGCTTTCCTTTGATAAATGCCGCCAGCCCTTTGTTAAAAGGCTTTTGTTCGTGGGAATTTTTCCCACGCTCCCATGCCATCAGGGTCTTATGTCACGGGTATTTTTCTTAAATTAAATTCTTTCCCACGCTACCATATCATCAGGGTCTTACGTCACGTGTATTTTCTTGAATATTGATTTTCCACTGTACCATACCATCAGGGTCTTACGTCACGAGTATTTTCTTAAATATTGATTTTGTAAAGCCAAGCCACATCTGTTTTTTTTAAAAAAGTTCTCGGGGTCGTGGTAGAATCGAACTCGGGATCTTCGTATTGCGGGTAAAGGCGCTACCATTGG